>BLSG01000312.1:9899-20771 GCA_012862495.1 Thraustochytrium aureum | reverse complement strand
CAGGAACCGGACGGACATCCAAAAGTCTGAAGATGGCGAAGAGCTTGACTCTAGAGTAATGGCCTTGCGAATCAAGTTGCGATGTTGACACGAAACGCGCGTGACAAACTTGTTGACGATCGCCCGCGGATCGAAATGGTTGCACCAAGCAGCCTCTTGGTGAGCTGCTGCAGAAGACGCGACATGCCGGAGCACCGGAGTGAATACGAGTCTGACGGACAACAACAAATGCCCAGATCGAACTTGTCTGAGCTGTGGCTTCAACCTCTGAGAATTCTCTGCTCTGCAATCACTCAAATAGCCCAGCAGACGCCAACGATCTCCTGACTACGAGGGCGCACGTGCAAGGCCCTCCAGGGATCGTCCACGCGGCAACGGCGTGGCATGTTCGATACCAGCAGCGCCATTGCTCAGCTGCCCACGTGTTTCCAAGGTCCAAGGAGTTCGTTACTCGCACGCTCTCTTTATGAAGCTGCTGAGTAGACCCTGAACGTGAAGGCGGCGGCGCTGCTCTAGAGCGGACGCGGCGCGCTGCGGAGGCCGATCCTGGCACGGAGCTCTCGCCGTGCTGGTCAGTCGTGCGTGGCGCAGCTCCGGGACGCCCTGCTGTTTCTCTGGCGAGGTTTTGCTTTGCGCTTTCGCCGGATTTCGGGCCTTGTCTGGTGGCCTCGTTGGGTCGGCCTCGCCGGTCGTGGAGGACGCTGCCGCGGTCGTCGTTGGAGGAAGCTGGGCTCGTCGCCGACACGCGGGGTGTGGTTGGCGCAGTGGCGAACCGTGTTGGGCGGCAGGCGATGGAGTTCCTGGAGGCCGGGTCGCTGACAAACGCCGGCCGGGCCGACCTCGCTGACGGGGAAACGCAGGTCGCGACCGCGAGCGGCGTCGCGATCCTCGATTCTGCCAAGCAGCCGCTCGCGGTGCCCGGCGCGACCAAAGGCCATGCAGCAGTAACGACGCACTTTATTTGGTGGTGGCCAGACGACCGCGCAAACGGGGCCCCAATCAAGCTCGGCCTGCAGCGCATCCTCAAAGCAGAGGCACACAAAAGCATCTTTCGCCGAGAGCCCCGCATTGACCTCTACTTTGCGAAGGATCCCTCGAGGCCCCTGGTTCGGCTGGTTTTCTCTGGAAACGAGTGCTCCGAGTTCTTCGAGCGCCTGCAGACGTCCATCTCGCGCCAGGGCTGGAAGGCGCCCAAAGTGGTCGTCAAGCGCGAGAGCGAGAACAAGACGCACTTTGCGGGCGTGGGCGGCGTGATGCGCCGCCAAGAGCAGACGCGCGAGCAGACGCGAACGCTCGCTACAGACGCGTTTTCGGACCTGAGCGTGCTCTTGCAGTCGGCCTCCGAGATTGTCAGCCTCGCGGATCGGTTCTCCGCTGCGGTGCGGCAAAAGCAGGAGCGCAGCTCCGATGCAAACCCGGGGAGCGAGGAGCGCGAGTTCTTCGCTCTCCTCAACGACATGGGCATCGCCAACCCTGCCACCAAGCGAGCCTGCGGATCGCGATACCACGAGGAGCTGGCCCGCGAGTTGAGCGACTTTCTTGCTCGCCACCTCAAACGCCACTCCAAGTCTGGCGTGATCGCGCTCACCGACCTGTACTGCCTCGTCAACCGGGCGCGCGGCACCGAACTCATCTCCCCGAATGACCTGTACCAGGCTTGCACGATGATGGAGCCGCTCGGCCTTGACCACACGCTTCGCACGTTCCCGAGCGGAGTCGCTGTGCTGCAAAGCCGATCGCTTAGCGACGAAGAGGCCGCCAAGTCGCTCCTTGCGATGCTGGGTCGCTGCGAGTCTTCCGAGCAGCCCTATCTGACCCCTCTGCTTGTCGCGCAGGAGCTCTCGCTGTCTCTGCAACTTGCGATGGAGCAGCTCAAGGCCGCGGAGGGGCTCGGCCACTTGTGCCGCGACGAGACCTTGCAAGGCGTGGCCTTCTACCGCAACAGATTCAGCTCTGTCGAGCTGGGGGAGGCCGGCAAAGTGCGCCCAGCGCAAGCCTGGGCGTGAGAGAGCGTGTGTGCTTTGCGCTGGCCCTCTGGCGCTTGGAAATTGACTGTGAAAACAACATGATTCGTTCCTTAGACATCCTGTCAGCTTGCGAAAGCAAGCCTCGCCCAGCGCCACCCGCAGAAGGTGATGCTCTAGCGAGAGAGTGCCACCGAGCTAGCTCAGAGCTCCTCGCGGTCATCGCCAAGGTCGCTGTGGCGCATTTTTCGAATTGCGTTTGGGCGAACCAGCACGCCGTGGTTGGGGGCGCAGTCGAAAAGGTGCTTGCCCTTAACCGTGCCGTCATTTCGTCCCTTGGCCTCGTCCAGCTCTACGCCAACGAAAAACCCTGGTGCTGCAGCGGCGCACTTGCCAATGTACCTGATCGTGCCTTTCGACCCGTCCTTGAGGAGGACCACGCGCTCGTCCTCATCGAATTCGGCCGCCTCGGCCATGCCAGTCGTGGCTGTTGCCACCGGTGAGTCTGGCAGGCCCGACTTTTCTTGCCGCTTCGCAACACGGAAGGCCGCGAATTCCTTGCGCCCGTGTGGCGCCTCGTACTTGGGCACGTCGCTCTCGAGGAGCTCCCTCGTGGCACACAGGCTATTTGAGTCTGTGTCGACGATGTGGAGCTGCCAACCGCCTTGCTCCGCTTCCGGAGGGAACACCTCGGCCATTGTGAGGCCCGGCTCGTGCAGCATCTGCCGCTTTCGCCCTAGGCTGTCCACGAGCCAGAGCTCCATGCTGCCAACCTCCGTCCCGGTGCGCCTGTACAAGTTGTCCTTGACCTCAGCGACGGTCTTGTCCACATTGAAGACGAGCTCGGGCATGCGCATCTCGAGCCCGGTGTGAAACACGTCCAAGCGAAGCGAGGTCATTCTCGCCGAGCTCACCACGAACCAAGTACCGAGCGCGTTTTCGATTCGATTAAAAGAAAAAACCAGGCGCAACCCACACCGCCGACCTCGCCCACGCTGCTCGCAACTGCCTCGGAGCGTTGAGCGTCTGGGCGCCGGTCGCATCGGCGCCCGGTCGCTCGCACTTTTTTCTTTCTTCTTCGCAGCGTTCAATGTAGCCGTTACACGACGATTCTCGACCATAATAGGGAGTCACGTGCAAATAGAGGGATGTATAGGCGTTGCGTGCCCGCGCTGCTGCCGACAGCGATGGCGATGCGCCAAAGCGCTGCTGCTGCGGAGCTGCCGGCTTGGGGCGGACGTGACGGGCTCAATGCCACGCTGAGATGGTTCGCGGTTTGCTCGGCTGCCGGTTTTCGCGTCCGGTCTTCGGCTCGTTCCAGTTATTCCTGGTGGTTGTTGTGGTTGCCGACGAAACGGGCAAACAGGGTGGGGGTTCGTGCGCGTGAGCGAGCGGCGTTGCGCGTTGTGGCTCAAGTGACAGCCAAGGCGCGCCCTGACACATGCTCTTTCTGTGGATAGATACATGCTGCGTGTTTTAATTCATGAGGCGCTTTCTCTCTTTCAAGAGCGCTGCACCATGCGTCAAGTCGCTCGCCCTCGCTCTTGCGAGAGTCGTTGGGAACACCTGCGCCGTGACGATTGTACGAACGGATAACGACGCCACAGGAGCAAGTACTCTGCAGTTGCCGCAAGACCTCCACGAGCGGCCAAGCGCAAGTGAAGTGGGCGCAAGGCCTCCACGAGCGCAAGGCCTCCACGTGCGCAAGGATCGGCGCAGAGCCGCGGCGAGGGCTCCAAGTGGAGGAGGGCAAAGCAGCTCCGTCAAGAAGCGCACGGGACAGACAACCGCGATCCTATTCCCTGGACGGTGCCCTTGTGCGTGCGCTGCCTTTTTTTTTTCGGCTCCACAGGGCGCACCTGCCTCGCGCAGGCATGGCTCGTGTGATTGTGCTCGCAGCGATGGGCGCGAGTCTGATTGGTGCAGCCAGCGCACACAAGTTGAAGACCAAGCTCGTGTCGCCAGAGGCTGTTGCAGACCTGGGTCACGGCGCGAGTTGCTTTTTCCAATCGCGCTTCATGGGCGACCTCACGTTCGAGTCAGCCAGGGTGACGGTGCTCCGCGACCCAACAGAAGACGACTTTTTGCACCGCGACCTCAGTGGGTTTGCGATATTCCATGAAGATGTGGCAGGCGGCCTGGTGAGCCTGGATGTAGTATTTCGCTCCAACATTAGGGTGATGATTGGGAAATCGGTTTTCCTCCCTCCTGAGGCAAGCGAAAGCGAGGCCGAGGATGCGCACTCTGGTGTCACGTACAAGGATTACAGCCTCGACAAAAGTGCCTCGAATGTGTACTACGACTTCTTTTTCGAAGGAAAAGCAAAGTACTCTGGGACAAACACTACAGTGCTCGCTTGCGTGCTGCCAAGCACATGGGAAAGCCAAAGCAGCGGCTTGATCGCAAATGGTACAGTCCTCGACGTCGTCCGCGAGGAGTCTGAATTTGAGCGCTACGCGTGGAACTCGGCAGTCTACAACTTTTTCTTCCAATTCGTGACGGGGTTCGCCTTCCTGGCGCTGTGCCTCGAGTGTGTCCGTGGCTTATTCCAGTACTTTAGGTACTGCTCCTCGGACGAGATTTGTACCGTCTTTTGGTTTCCGATGGTCTGCCTGGTAATCAACATGCTCACCTCCGGGATGATGAGCTTTGTCTTCTTCTTGGACGGGTGGGGCTCGACCGGGTTCTTGACTGTCGAGACGTTCAGCGCGTGCTTGACCATGACGCGAAGCACGACGATGGGCAGCATTCTTATGATGGCGCTGCATTGGATGCGGCTGCGCTCGATGATCGGGACGCTCCGGCGCCAGACAGTGAATTCAAGCGCGCAAAGTTCAGGGGTCTTGCCAGTCCAAGAGCCTGCCTGGGTCTGTGCGAGGCATTTCCGACAAGGACATGCATCGCATACTTTACACGGTCGCTTTCTTTTGTCTCTTTGCTGACTCGTTCAGCCTGCTGTACGTCAAGCTTTTCCAGCGAAGCATCTACGACGTCTGGATCCCGCTTTTGATCGTAATCGCTCTGCTCGAGTCGATCTCGGCCGTGTTTTTCAACCAGCAGTCGCGCCTGTTTGCACGTGGCGTCCGCGACCTCGTCAAGGCCAACAACCTCGGCAGCTCGGCCAATTTGCGTTTCCTGCACAAGATGGTCCTGCACATGTACTCGTGCAGTATTTTCCTGGCCATGTTGGTCATCACCTCCCTCGGGTTGATGGTGTTGCCCTTTCGCCGGAAGGTCTACCTGTGGATAGGACTTTGGACTTTGGCCATCATCGCGCGCCTCGGCTGCGCGCATGCGATCGTCAAAGCGAGCTTCCTCAACACAACTGGTCGGAGGAGATCGGTGACGGTGGATCTGGCTCCTTCCGGACGAGCTCGGGCCGGGACAGGGCACTTTGGATCCTATGACAACTACCGCTATCCAAACCACAATGAATCGATGGTTTCGTAGGCGACCACAACAGAAAGAGCATTTGTGCATTTGCATCTGCGTTTGTTTTTGATTCCGCCCAACGCCGGTATCCAAAGCTCATTATCTGTGCCATCTTGCCTGCACGCGGCCACCCATGCCTCTTTTGAAAGCAGTTCAGGCTCGAGCAAGCCATTGAAGCCAAACAAACCACCGAACAAAGTGCCGACCCGAGCGCCGAGCTGAGCGTGACTTTTCATGGGCCGCGGCTGCGTGAAGCGATTTGATTCGAGCGCAACGCCGCCAATCTCACAGCCGAGACGGTCGCAAGCAGCAGCAGCAGCAGCACGCGAGACGGCCCTGCACGCTGCTCAGCAGCTCGCCGCCCGTCCCTCGACCGATCGTTGCCCTCAACAAGCAAGGGACACTGCGCAAGGATTCCTTTTTTATGGTGTCGCAAAAAGAGATCCGGTAGGCAAGGATAGCTTTTTTTTGAGCGCTCCGACGCTGCTTCACTCACCCTCATGGGCATACTCTAGCTAGCTAGCTTGGGCGCGACATCCATGGCGAACCTACTCTACGCCTTCCAGGGAACGTGCGCGTGTCATCTACCATCTGACCTCGTTGTTCTTCCAGGGCCGTGCCTTCCGCGTGGCAAGTCCGGCAGACCGCAACGGAAGCTCTAGCTAGAGCTCGTCAACCTGTCTCTAGCTCCAGAGCGCTGACGCTCGAGCGACGGCGCTTCGAGCTGGTGGTTTACGGCTAGGCTCCGCCAGTCTGCAGTGCGCCACATAGCGCCGACAGGATAGCGACTGTCTCGCGCGCTGGAGGCCCAAGTTGCCGGGCCGCCACTGCGTGCTTTGCGCGGAGTGGGCAGCCCAGAAGCAGATCAAACGCGATGGACGACAGAGACGCGCGCGCGACAGACAAGACGCTCGAGGACGCAGCCGCGGCTCTGTCTCCAAAACAGAGGCGCGTGGGGCAAATCACTGCGATCGAGCGCAAAACTCCAGCAGACAGGCCACTTTCGGCACGCCGGCTGCAGCTCAGCAAGGCCAAGGAGCTTGCAAGCGCCGTGAACCGCGCGGTTCACCTGAGAATATGCGGGGAGGCGAGCGGAGAACGAATTCTTGTGCTCGCGACGGAGATCCAGGAGGACGGGACGTTGCGCCTCAACTATCGCATGACTCTCTCCGTGGAGCTCGCTCCAGGTGAGACGGACTGGAGGCAGGCTGCAGTCCGGGAGCTGTGCATCAACCTTCCACCAGTAAGCGAGTTCCTCGCCGAGCGCGCACATGTGTCGAGTGACATGGCAGGGGATATCTCCAACCACCAGGGAGACCGACGAGCCGAAAGTGCAATTCAAGCCAACAACGCGGCGTCTGCACGTCGCCAGGCACCACAAAGGGAGGCAAATGTGGTTGGCCAGCACTCGTCTCCAATTGGCCCGGAGGAGGAAGAGGAGTCAAAGGACGCGACAGAGATTGGCGTCGGTACGGGAAAGCCCTTGCCTGTGGATGAGATCAGGTTCCTCCCTCCAGACTCGCAGACAAACGAAATTAAAGTCGTGCTGCCCGATGCAGTTGTGCGCAAGCTGCACATGCCAATCAATTCGTTTCGAGTTGAAACCAGCAACGGGGAATTCCGCAAGCGTTGCTGGGTCTGGCGGGACAACTGCGCCAAGACAGAGCTGGAGGGGGCGCGTGTCGAGACGCGGCGCGACAGTGTCGAGCAACCAAACGCGGCTCTTGGAGCTGCACCGCGCAATCAGCCCGCCGACATATTTGACCTCGAGGCCTCGGCGAAGGGAGCGCTCGACCTCGAAGACCTTCGAGACTCGCTTGTCTTCCGGTGGGGCTTCTCGCCCGAAGCGAGCGCCAAGGTTCTCGCAGGCTTTCCTGCGACCGGCGAAATTGGACGGGAAATGATCGAGGTCGTCCGTGCGCGGCTGCGCGCCTGCATGTTTGTTGGGGTGGCCGGCAACGCCTTGTCCGAGCCGCTTAGGGTGCTCCTGCAAGCCGTGTTTCCCTCTGCCTGCAAAATCAAGGTCGAGACTCTCAGCGGCGGGTTTAGCTCGGCCAGGGTTTTTCGATGTGGGTCGACTTTGTACGACGGCACCGTGGAGGTCCCTTGCGTTGTCAAGGTTGACGAGGTGGCCTTTTTGAGAGACGAGTACGAACGGATGCGAGCCATGGCCCCGCTGCTCGGCGAGAACTCTCCCAAGGTCCTAGCCATCGCAGAGCACGAAGGAATGGCTGCGCTGCGCATCGAGTTGTGCGGAGCAACGTGGTGCCTCCCGACGCTCAAGAACCATGTCAATGACTCGATCAGCACTTTCAAAGACCTCTACGAAGCTGAGGTGAGTCGCTCGGCGGTCCTGCCTCCTGGATTGGCCCAGCGGGCGAGCGAAGCAGCTCGCCCCACTTTTTTAGCGGGCCTAGTGCCAGCTCGCGAAGTCTTTCGAGCAACCCAGGCCAGAGCGATGTTGCCCCTGCCGGGGAGACCAATGCCGTGCTCAACGAGGTGTTTGGCTCAATTCTTTTGCGCGGCGCCACGGAGGCGAGGTTCGTCGAGGAAAAGAGCATATTCGCGCCTGGCGGTTTCGAGGTGTCCCGTCAGCTTGACAAGCACGTATTCTCGCCGAAACCTGATGATGCGCTCGCTCTGCTGCTGGAAGGCCCGCTGTCCGTCCAGCTGGTGGAGGAGTGGACTGGTGCAAGAAAGATGGACGTGCGAACATTCTTCAAGGAGGTCAAGGCTGTTCTCGACGAGCACGCCCAACTAGAATACGGTGAAGTGCAGGCCGAGGGCAAGCGCAGGGACCGGTTGCGTCTCATGGGGCACGTCCATGGCGATCTGAATGGCTGCAACATTCTCATCGACAGCGAGGGCATCGTGTGGCTAATCGACTTTGCGTTCTCTGGTCCCGGCCCTGTTGCGCACGACGTTGCCAAGCTCGAGAATACCATCCTGTTCGAGTACACGCGACTTGGTGCCTCTGGTGTCGAAGGTGCCTGCGAAGCGGACTTTATCAAGCTCCTCCAAGCCCTCGTGGCAGGCGAACTCGGGCCGCCGCCGCCGCTCGCTTCGCTAGGAGTCGACTTTAGCAAACCAGGCGCGCAATTCATCGAGCAGGCGTGGAGCGCGATATGCATGATACGCCAGCACGCCCCGGCGTACCTTCAGGACGAGCCCAATTCGCTGGGCCTGCACTCTGGGCGCCTGTACCATGCTGTAAAAACGCTGTCCTTTCGCGAGCTATGCGCCGCCCAACGTCGGCTCGCCCTTGCGTCTGCTTTGGGGCATGCTGCGCGGGTCGTAGAGATGATCAGCCCTGATGTCGCTCGCAGGATTGGCATCAAATGCCTGTCCGTGCATCAGGTGTCTGTGCCAGGCAGCGAATTGCAAGACGCAATCGAATTGGGCGCACTGGCGTACTCGAGGGAGCGCGTCAAGTACTTTACCGCGGTTGGCGCCAAAGACGGTCACTTTGTGGACCCCGTCTCGCGTCGCAAGCTGTCCGTGCTGCACCAGTGCGTCAACCTGGATATTGCAGAGCAGGACACCGGAAACAGAGGCCAGAGAAATTGCAAGTCGGCCACTATGGCACCGGGGTTCGGAGACCTCAAAGAGCGGCTCGCGTTGGCACAGCAGAGCCTCGAAGATGCATTGGTGGAGCTTCGAACGCTCTCCAATGCCGACGTCGAGAGACTTCTTCGGCATGGAGCGCAGGTCCCCGACGGGATCAGAGGCTCGCAGGCCCAGGCTGTGATCCGGTTTCGTGAGGCTGCCACGGAACTCGGGCTGCTTCCGACAGACGTTGGCGAGTTTATGTCAGCTTTTCTCGGACTCCGCAGCGGCGCGCCACAGGCAGGATTTGCTTTCAAAGATGACCTTTGCCACGTCTTGGTTGAGCGGCTGGTTGCCAACGCAATCGAGCGGGGCACCTCAGACGACGCCGGCGACAAGCTCAACATGCTCGAGCACGCCGCACTGGACGCCGAGGTCCAGCGGCTGGCAAGGGCGGAGGACCGCACGGCGAGCGCGTATTTGAACAGCCTAAACAGTCTGCTGCCGCCCGAGGCAAACCTCGTGGAACAACGGCGCATTGTTATCCTTGGCGCCCCAGCCTCGGGCAAGAGCGTGCTCTTGAGGAAGGCGCTCGTGTACGGCGCTCTTGAGCAGAACCTCAAAGCACACGACTGCCTCGTTCCTCTTCGTGTGCTGCTTATCGACATGGGCCGGCACATTACTCGGCTCCGACTCGAGGCGGGCGACGACTTGCTCGGGGTCTACTTGACGGAAAAGTTTGGTGCGCTCTCGCAAAAGACAGAGTTTCTAAAGAGAGCGTTGGCCTCGGGCAGGATACTCCTCCTCCTGGATGGGTTTGATGAGAGCGGGTCGGCGGGAGGCGTAATCATGGGATGGCTCGTGTCCTTCCTTCGCCGCAACCTCTCCCAGCGCGTTATCCTGACCTCTCGCGAAACGAGCATCTCGGCGCACATTGAAGCACTCAAGTCGAGTGGATTTGCCACCGCGAAGGTCAAGCCGCTGACCCAGGAGATGATTAGGAAAATCATTCGCCGTCGAGTCAAACAGCGATCCTCGCGTTGGCGGAGTTCAACGTCCGCATTTGAGCGCGGTGCAGATCGCGCTGCTTATTTGGAGGCGCAGCTGGAGCAACCAGAATACGCAGAGCTGGCGCAGAATCCGATGATGCTCAGCTTACTCATTCATGTTCTGTCGTCGCTTCGAGACGAGGACGACCGCGCAGCCCGAGACCGGATGCCAGAGGGCCGCGAGGGGGCAACCTCAAGCTGCCAGGGCCTGGTTGCGCTGCGGGCTGCCCCGAAAAGTGCACGGGCGTCTCCTGACTTGGTAGCTCCAGGCGCAGAGCCCGCGGCCGGCGCGGGGACTGCAGCGCTCTCGCGGTCGCGGCTCTTCGCCATCGCAATTGAGCAAATGCTTCGACGTGGCGACGCCACAAAGTACCGGCGGCGAGCAGGCAAGGAGGACAAAATCATCGAGCGGGACTTTGACCTCCTGGAAGACGAGGTCGCGCTCGAGCTCTTGCGCCGCGTCGCTCTTCACACGCACTGCAAAAACGTTCGAGACATCACACTCGAAGACTTTGCAGCAGTCCTGCTGGAGTGGCAGGAACCGGCCGCCGCAGAGGCTTGCCCAGGCCTGGTCGGGGCTCGCGGCTCGGCTGAATCGCCAGCGCGGTCGACGCTCCGCGCCGTCGACGTCTGCAACGCGTTGCAGAGAAGTATCGGTCGCGACCACGTTCCTCTCTTCGTGCAGCGCGAGGTCAAGCGAGATGATTGTGCGCGGGGTGGTCTTGAGCGACTGTCATGTTTGCTCACCTCACTTTGCAGGAGCATCTCGCAGCGGAGCGCATCACAGATCAACTCCAGGCTGTTGCGCAACTGTCAAGTGATGGAAACGCAGAACGATCGCGCAGCGGGCCAGTATCTGATGTGGCCTTCGAACGCCAAGT
>BLSG01000302.1:41726-52511 GCA_012862495.1 Thraustochytrium aureum | reverse complement strand
TTGTGTCAGCACAGACAGACGCCAAAACGCGGCTCATGATGAGGCCTGAGATCATCCTGGCGGCACTCCCACAGCTGATTGCCCCGAGAGAGCGCACGCGCCCAGCAAAGCGCAGGCAGCCGCTCTCTCTGCCCACCTTGTCGTCGAGATCGAGAGTATCATGTCTGCCAGTGGACGGCTGCTTGCAACAAGCCAGCTTGGATGTGCACACCTTCTGCAAGTGTGCAGCAGACGACATGGACACCAGACAGACAGACTGCCAATGCGACAGCAGACCGCAAACACAGAAGAAGAGCGCGAAGCGGGCAGGGCAGGCTCGGGTTGAGACGCGTGCCAGGCCGGTCTTCGAAGATGGACTACACCAGCTGCGACAACCTCGAGTCGCTGAATACCGTGACGTCGGTGTTCACGGCGGTGGGCACTCTGCTTATCGCCGCTGTGGCGCAGCTGTACTCGGTGCGGCAGCGCGAGGCGGCCGAGCTGCAGAGGCTTCGCGAGGAGCTCAAGACGACCTGCGACGATATTGACGAGGATGACTTTGTCAAGTTGTTCTATGGGCAAAAGGTGGTTGACGCCGGCCAGCTTGTGCACGTGAGCGGGGTTGATTGGTTCAACGCGTTCAACTGGGAGAACTCGTTCTCCGAGGGCAAGGCGCTGCGCACTCGCATGGTCGTGAGCGAGTTCGTGGACGACATGCGCGCCGTCGCAGACGTTTTCGACGAAATGACCAACGCTGGCATGCTGGAAAAGTGCTGGACAGGCAAGTTTGACGTCAAGACGCGCCGGATGCGGCGTGTCGTTCCAGCGTTCTGCCGGTTCTACAAGATGTCCTTCGACGGGCTGCAGGAGAACCGCCATCGATACGTTCAGAAGGAGGTTGGCAACGAGCGCGACTGGGCGCGGATTGTGTCACTCATGAAGAGGTTCAGCGATGAGATGGACCTCAATGACTTCCCGTGGCTGGCGAAGCCCACGGCTGAGGAGGCTGAAGAATCTGATGACGAGGAGGCTCCCTCTCGCACCGTTTCCGTTAAGGATGCCTCGGCCTAGGCTCCGGAGATCTACTTTTTTCTACTTTTCTCCATCTTGATCAAAAGAAAAGGATTGAACACGTAACGCACCAACCCAATTCGGCCCTCAGGCCTCAAAGTGCCGGCACTCCTCGCGCTCACCAGTTGTCCCAGTCATCGCCACCAGAGGCCTTCTTCGCAACAACTGGCTTTGCATTGACTGCGCCAGACTTGCGCGCCTCGCGCCGCTGCAACAGCCGCTTGCGCGCCTCCTCGCGCTTTTGCTCAGCAGCGATGCGGCGCTCGTCCGCGGTCATCGAGCTCTCTGCCCCCGTAGCACTTGGCGGCTTGGCAAGGGAGACCCCGAGCTTCGTGGCCGCCTTTGTCGCGGGCTTTTGCAGCGGCTTGCTCGGGCCAGCCAAGCTCCCGAAAAAGTCATCCGCGCCGCCGCCTCCGCTCGTGCCAAGGGCGTGGCGGACGTCCAAGTGGCCCGAAGCAGTCTTTTTCACGCTCGTCTTGGAAACCATGCCGGACAAAAGGTCCAGGTCGTCGTTATCTCCGTCGTCCCAGCCCGATGCACTCGCAGAGCCACCAGTGAGGAGGTCCACATCGCCGTCGTCCCAGCCGTCGTTCGCCGCAAGGGGCTTTGGGACGAGGGGGGCTTGCGACGCGGCTGAGAGGCTTAGTCCAGCTTGCGGCATCCCAGCGGACGGCCCATTCGGTGCTGCAGGCTTGGCAGCTGCGGCGGACAAACTCGGGGCGGCCTGTCCCGATCCGCTCCACGACTTGGAAATGGAGCCAACGGCCCAGCCCGCCGCGGCCGAGAGGAGACCCGCCGGCTCCTGAGCCTGGCCAGCCGGGGCCGACCCGACGGCGCTTGCCGATCCAGCGGCGGCACCCGGAGCCACACGGATCTCGCCTCCTTGGTGCGCCGCGAGGTCGCGCTTGCGCTGCTCTTCCTCGTCAATCTTCTGCTGCTTTGCGCGCTCGTCAGAAATAGCCCGCAGCTTGGCAAGCACTGCGTCAACGACTGCAAATGCCTGCACCCGCACCTCTGGCGAGGGATCCACAAGCGCAAAGGCGAGGCTCGGAATCACTTTGCCCGCCAGCGCCTGCGCGTCGTCTTCGACGTACACCAAGCCACCTGACAGACCGCGCAGCGCCGCCAGCCTGGCTGGCACGAACTGGTCCCTCGTCGCCAGAGGGAACGAGCCCAAGATGACCTTTTTCCGCGTCTCTTCATTGAGGCTCGGCATGATCTTTGCCAAGCAGATCAGCGTGTTGGTGCGGATCGCGGGCTCGATGTCCTTCAACACACCCACGAGATGGCGGAGCAGCACCTCGTTGACGTTTTTCGAGTCCAGGTGCGGCGCTAGAGCCACGACACTCTTGACCGTCAGCTCGCGCAGCACGGGCGCCGTGTCTTTAAACCCGGTGCATATGCTGGCAAAAAGCTTGGAATTAATCACCTTGTCGTCCACGTGCTCGATGTACAAGCTGAGGCGCTGCAGGAGCGCCACGCGCGTTGCGCGGTCGTTTGAGGCAAAGAGCGAAACGACAGTTGGAACCACAAGGCGCTGCACTTCCTCAGTCGCGTCGAGCATGCCGCTGATCTTGAGAAACGGCTGCAGTACCACGCCAGCGAGCGCGCTCGGGGACCGGCGGGGCGCCCCCTGCCGCGGCCGCTGCTCCGCCGGGCCCGCCCGGAATGATGATATCGCGCAGCGCCGGGAGGATTTTGTAGCAGCACGTTGCCCGCGGAAACGTGTCCGTCGCGCTTGCGAGGCTCTGGAGGAACGGGATTCGCTCGGCGTCAGACTTGAGCTGGAGCTCCTCCAAGAACCGCAGTGTCAGGAAGAGATTGTTGCGGAACATGGCCTTGAAGCCTGCGCTAGCGTAAAGCCGCTTGGGCGAGGGGCGGCTTCCCGGGGCGTGGCTCATCATGGCCTCGTAGGCCTTGTGCAGGTTTTGCGGTAAGGCGCCCTTCTTGGTGATGAGGTCGTCCGGGTTGGACACGGGGCCGTTGAACGCCTCGTACAGGACACAGCCGAGCGCCCAGACGTCGACGCCGACAGGCGTGAGCGCGGACCACTTGCTTTGCAGGCGCTCCGGCGGCTTGTACCTGCTCGGGACGATTCCTGGGCAATCGCGGAAGAGTCGCGAGGGCCCTTCGATGCCGCCCATCTCGCCAACGACAAACATGCCCCCGAGCTTCCAGTCTCCGCCCTTGGTGACCAGTATGCTCTCGAGAGAAACGCTTCCGTGAGCCAGGTTGCAGTCTTCGTTCATGAACCCGAGCGCTTCGAGAGCGCAGTGCATGCCCCATGAAATCGCCATCTGAACCTTGTCGTCAGACTCGCTCTTGCGGAGGTCCGCCAGCCAGCTCTCCAGCGTTACCACCGACTCGGTCACCACGCACGGTTTCCGCGTCCGTGTCGAGTCCGTCAACGTACGCCAGCACGTGCGGGTGCCGAAGCGTCTTGACGCGTTTCACAAAGTTCTCTGCCAACTCCTTTTGCCGCGCGTCCGCGCCTTTCTTCTCAAACCTAAAAACCGACACGGGCTCTCCATCGCGCTTGCGCTTCCCCTCATGCAGCGCCCAGCCTGCGCAGTCGCCCCCAATCGAGCACACGCGGTCGCCCACGTCATAAGGAAGAGCCGACGCCTTGTTGCCCATCCCGTTTCACGCAACCGACCAGCCTGGCAACTCCAACGCGTGGTGCCGCACGGGCGCTCTGCCGGGCAAACTGCCTTGCGTGTCTGCTGCGTTCGCCGCCTTCCGAGCCGCCGCTGCCGAGGCCGCTGCTCGCGGTCAGTCGTTGGGGGTCTGCTGGTAGAGTCGAGTCGAGCAGAGCAGAGTACCACCAGTGTTGCTGGGGTCAGTAACGTCGCCCTGGACTCGTCCGGCAACTTGACCGTGCAGGCCTGGTCCGGCCCACCGACTCTGCTGCAAGTCTCGCGGCATGCTCAGGCATCGAGGGCGTGGCCAGGTCTACGAGCCACGCCGCATTTGCTGGCATCCAGGTGGAGGCGTCTGGCCTGGCGCGTCGAGTCGTCGATGATGTTGGGGACTTGGCGCCGCGTGTGGCGCATGTTCTCGACGACACGGTTTCCTCGGGCACCGCTGCATCGCGAGCCGCTGTATGTTCCCGCGTCCGCAGGGAGCCGGAGCAACAAGATGCATCATCATGGCGGATGCTCGAGGGACCGTGGATGCCGACGGGCGTCTGGCCCCTTGCTAGTGCTGGCGTTCGCGGTGCGAGCTGACTCGAGTCTTTCCGGCGCGGCTCGCAGACGCGCGGTGCCGGCCTGCGGGTCTGCCGGGACGGCGAGAACTGGCCACGGCGGTCACAATCAATCACAAAGCAATTTTTGCGGTTCGGCGCGCCCTACTTCTTCTACTACTTTTTGTGGCAGGAAAACACGCCGGCGGTCTGCTTTCCCCTCGTCCACAGGTTGGTCATCAACGTCGCACCCCTGTTCTTCACGGCGTGAAACCAACCAGCCGGCATATAGAGCACCATGCCGGGCTCGACATCGACCATCATTTTGTTGAAGTGGTCCGTGCGGACCCCCGGCTCGGTCGGGTCGGCGATGTTGGCATAGCACAGGCTCTTGCGCTTGCCGATGCAGCGCGGGGTGAGCGCGTGCCAGTCTGTGGGCGGCGCCAGCGAGAACTCCTTGGTCCCGGAGAGCATGAGCACAAAGTTGTCGCAACAGTCCGAGTGCATCGGCGTCGGGGACGAGCTCGAGCCAAACCAAAGCGAGGGCGACTGGATGACCCCTTCGCCGGTCTCTAGCCCGGGCACGAGCCGCGGGGCCTCGACCCCGAGCCGAGCCAACGCCGCGGGCTTGACCTTCATGTTGCGCGGGTAGTTGCGCTGGCCGCCCTTGGTCTTGACAAGCGCGGCGTCGTCCTTGAAGTTGTAGATGGCCGGGCCCAGGTCCAGGAACTCCGAGTCAAACTTTTTGTTGGCCGTGTAGGTGATTTGGCGGTCCTTCGTCGGGTCGAACGGGAACAGCTCTTGCAGTTCGTCAAGGGTAACGAGCGCAGCTTTGACCCGATCGAGCGCAGGTTCTCGAAACGGAAGAGCACAGGCTGCGCATACTTGCGGAACAGCTCGGTAAAGTCGTCCAACGTGAGTTGCAAGTGCCGCCGGAGCTTGGGCACGCAGGCGTACGGCGCCCGCTCCGTGTAAATCGTGAGGTAGCGCTTGAGCGCCCACCAGTCCGTCGGGCGGCGTTTGTAGACGGGCATGCGGATGCGCCCGCACGCCTCGAGCTCCTTGGCGTTCTCGAAAAGCTCGTCGTTGCTCATCTGGCTCAGCGGCTTGTCCGCTTGGGCGGGGTCGCTCAGGCCGTCCTCCACCTCAAAGCCCCCTGCAGCCTCGTTGTCTATGTTCCCGTCGTCTTCTTCGCTCTCGGCTTCCACCGCCTCCTCGTCTTGCGCGGCAGATCCAGCGGTGCCAGCTACGATGGTCTCGTCGAACTCGTCGCTTTGCGCGTTGCTCGCGACCTCGTCCGAGACCACGTCCGCGTCGTCCTCCGTGGGCTCGTCCCCCGCCTCGTGAGCGCGAACCTCCCGCAGCTCGTCGGCGCCAAGTCCCAGCTTGCCGAGGTCGAGGTCGTTCAGCTCGTCAGCGAGCGTCGTCTTGTACTCGATGTCGACGCTGACGGCCACGTGGCGCCTCTGGTTGATGGCCAGCACCAGAAGGGTAACGCCAGCCACGACCGCGGTCCACTTGGACAGGCCGTTCCGGTGGTTGCGGCTCCACATGGCCGCATTGCTCAGCGACCGCTTCAGGTTGAGCCCCTTGGAGTACTTTGAGTCGTCCACGTCCGCGCCCAGCGAGGAGGCCCCGAGCGTGGGAAGCACCATCTTGGTCCTCATAGCGAGTACCCGTCAACACTGGCGGCAGACCGAGCCTCCTGCTTCTCCAAGCTGCCCGATGCGCGCAACCCGACGCTGCCCGACGCTGCCCAACGCTGCCGGATGCTGCGCTGCCCGACGCTGCCCGACGCTGCGCAACCCTGCGAGGCCAACCTGCGCCCTCCGCCAGATCGCAGCAGCAGCAGCTCGGCTTCGATGGGGCTCTGGCGTCGTTGGCCGCTCGCTGTTCTGGTCAAACAAGCACGCACGCGGCCCGGCTTCTCCGTCCGTTTTCGGATGGCGCCAGCTCCATCGCAGGCTGTTGTGCTCGCCGGCTCCTCCAACATGGAGACGATCTCATGCGAGACCACAGTGCGTACACTGTGCTGTCGGCGCCCCCACACAGTGGCGACTCTTGACGATACGATCGTGACGCCAGCGTGCGGCTCAAGAGGGCTGGGCTCCACTGTGGAAGGAGCTGTGTCGAGACAATCGTGTCGACAGGTGGTGTCTCGGGCCGAGACGCAACTCTAGTAGGCTAGCTACTTGGGTTGGGAACATACGCTCTCCGAGTCTCGACAACAGCGGACTCCGGAGTCAGGTGAGTAGTAGAGCAAGGGTAGTATGCCTACTGACGACGTTTTCCCGCTCAAGAGGAGTGGCAGAGTCGGACTCCCTGCGACCGTTCAAGTTGACTTTGGCTGGCTCAAGTCTTATCTCCTGCTCTGTCAAGAGCAGGTTTATTGGGCTAAGATACGTAAACGAAAGTGATGATCACAGTCAAGAGTGAGTCAAGCATGTCCTCCTCAGGCTCCCCTTCAACCGACGGCCAACGTGCTTGATCGTTCAAGAGCAAAGAGAGCGCCGTCCTCTTGATGAAAGGTCACCGTTCATGGATCAGGACAGAGTGGTTGTTGTCCGATCATGTTGGAACGACTCGGACATTGATGATTCATGGCACGCCATTGGCGCATCTCGGCCTGTTGCGGAGCGCGCTTGACCTGCGAAGAGCGCACGCGGCCGAACGGCGCAGACGATGGCTGCGCCACCAAGCCTTGATGCTGCGCAGTTCTGGCGCGGCCAGCTCGTCAAGCGGCGCGTTGCTGTCCAAGACGTCGTGGCGGTCCTCGTCAAGGCCTTGGGCAGCGCCGTGGTCACCTTCGTGCTCGCCAAAGCGCTCAAGGTGGTCGCGAGGCGGAAGGCGCTGCTTGGGGGCTTTCCTGGCCCAGAGCCCGCCAGCCTTGCGCAAGGGAACTGCGCAGCCGTGAGGGCCGCTGGCGGACTTGGCCCGGCGTTCTTCGAACAGTTGCACGACGAGCACGGCGAGCTCGCGCGGTTCGTGCTGGGCCCGGCGGGACTGTGCCTCTCTGTAGCCACGGCCTCGGGCCAAGCCGAGGCGATCGCCAAGTGCCCGGGCGCGCCGCGGCAGTCGAGCCTCTCAAACGCTGTTCTCGGCTTGGACAACATCGCACTCGCACATGACGGCACTGCGCCTTGCGGCGCCGGACCATGCCGCGAAATGCTCGGCTCGGAGCACCAGCTGCGCCTGCTCCACACAGCTGTTCGCGAGACGTTCAGACGCGCAGCCTCGCGGTGGGCGCTGGGGCAGCCGGTCGACGTGCATGCTCAGCTCGGGCCGCTTGTGTGCGAAGCCGTTGGCACGGCCCTCCTCAACACCGACTTGGTAGCCTTTGGTGGGGCTGCACGCCTCTTTGCCCTTCACGCAAACTCGACAAGTGGTCGAGCGCATGGGCGTACACGCCAGTGGCGCCGCGGTGGGACGCGGACTACCTCAAGTTCGAGGCTGCTGCCATCGAGTGGCGCCGACGCTGTGCCGAGCTCCTCGAGAAACGCCGCGATGAGATCGCGCTTTGGCCCGAAAAGTACGCCCACGACCGCTGCGCGCTGACCGTGCTGGTCACCGGCGGGCCCGGCGCTGGATCGTCGGCTCCCCTCTCCAAGCGCGAGGCAGTGTCGACTCTCTCTGCAGTTTTAGGAGCAGCCATTTCGGCGACTCGCGTGGCAGCGTTCTGGTGCCTCTTCCTTTTGGCCCCGCAACCAAGGCTCTCAGCAGCGCCTGTTGGCCGAGCTCGACCGCGAGCTGGGCAACGGCGAGCCTTCCCTGGAGCGGGCTCGAGAATGCTCGTTTTTGGGCGCTGTGGTGCGGGAGAGCTCGCGCGTTCGCAGCACAATTCCCGTCTTGGAGCGGATCTGCGATGCGGACGACGTGCGGCTTGGGCCAGAGGGCCAGGGCGTTCCACGGGGCACGCGGGTTTACCTGCCTGTGTTCCTCGCGCTGAAGGATGCGGCGGCTTTCGGTGCGCCGCAGCAGTTTGCGCCAGAGCGGTTCCTTGACCCATGTTCGGGCAAGCTGGGGTCGCAGAGGGAGGCTTTGACGCTGCTGGACGGCCAGCTCGGGCTGGAGGCGAGCTGCGTTCCGGCAGAGTTCCGCAACGCCTTTCTGCGTTGCATGCTCGCAACGGTCCTGGGCGATACGTCCGTGCATCTTGTGAATCCCGCCGAGCAGGGCGACTTTTGCATCGAGGCGGGCTTGGCACAGCCCGTCCGGCCTGGCCCGCTCTGGTTCCGGCCGCGCGCACGCCTGTCGCGCCCTGCTACGTGAGCACCAGAAAGGCCGCCGCAGAGTGAGCCGAGGAGCTGGGCAGCACAGCGCTGCAGAATCACTATGTACACTAAACGTCTCGTTCCTTCTCATCCTAACCTGTTCCTTCTCATCCTAACCTGACGGATCGCACTGTTGTCGCACGCGCGCGGCACGCTGATCACGAGAGCGCCGCAGAGAGGCGGGCGTACACCTCGCTGGCCGTGCCAGTGAGGCCCTGGTCCTGCACGACGCGGCGGCCTGCGAGGTCGAACGTCAGGAAAATCTTTTTGGAGGTTTCCTCGGCTTGGTCGCGCTGGCGCTCCATGTCCGCGCGGACCTTGGCGCGCTCCGCGTCGTCGACCCATTTGGAGCCGAGGGCACTGGCGTCCAGCTCGTAATAGTCCGACTGGTCGTCGAGCACCTTGGTGCGCGACGCGGAGGAGGCGTCAAAGTCGAGGAGCTTGTCGCGGTGCGCCAGCGCGGCGGCCAGCGCCGCGTCCTCGTCGCCCACCTCGTGGTTGCGGTGTTTCTTTAGCTGCGCACGGCCCAGCGGCTCGTCGCAGAAAGCGCATCGCGAGCGCGCCGCGTAGGCCTGTTGCAAGTAGATCATGCCGCAGTCGAGGCAGTTCTGAAACTTTGCCTCCGCGGCGCTGGGCTCGTTGCCCGTAATCAGCTTGCTCGCGTTGTATTCCGCCGACGCTTCGTTGTGGTTGATGCCGCGCACCACCTGCACCTTAGGCACCGGCGCAGCGGCCTTATGCCTGGCCGCCTTCTTGACCACGGAAACCCTTGACCGGGGCCGCCGGCGCCGACACCTCGCGCGCCTTGGCGCCACCAGCCCGCTTTGCCACTTTTTCAATAAACGCGCGCCCTTTCGCAGAGTCCGGCAGCAGCGACCCCAAGTGCGACCTCACCTCCACCGCGTTCTTCATAGACGCCACATACGCCGCAAGCTCGCGTCCCTGCGCCTCGTCCACGCCCAGGAGAGCTGCGAGCTCGGCGCCGTCGTCCGCCATATTCGTCAACGTCCAAAGCGAAGCGCCGCTCGCCCAAGCGCAAGCGCCCGAGCAGATTCAGTCGCACAGAGGATCGCCCAGAAAGCCCCTGCAAAGCCAGCGCCGCGGCCAACGTCCCAAACAGACCGGCCGCGGGCGTCCTGCGCGGCGGCGTCAACTCGAGCGTCAAATCCGACTGCTGGTGGTGGCATTGCATTGCGCCAGAGCGGGGCGGCGACCCTCTGTTCTTGATCAACCAACAAGAACACTCGTGGAACAGCCAATTTTAAGGCGGCACAGTACAATTCTCTCCCATTTTTTAAGGTCGATGCGTGTGCAATGGAGATGGGCGTTTGGGCAGGTTGAGGTTGGTCGGCGCGTGTGCCGGACTCGTTCGATGCGGTAGGGTTGTGCACGAGTGGCGAACGTGGCGCGTTCTCGCGCTCAACCTGACTGCCAGGCTTGCTTGCGCGGTCGGGATCGCTGCGTGCGGGCAGGCAAGGAGCGTGGACGGCTCCCACGCCTTCGACCCAAGTCCGAGATTTTGGCCCCGCGGGCGCAAGTCCTGCCTGTTGGACTGGCCGCGAGCCGCGTGGCGGGGCTTCTGGGCTCGCTGGCTCAGCGCAAGCCCCGAAGCGCATGCTGATGACGGCCGAATCGCCACGGC
Organism: Thraustochytrium aureum; assembly: GCA_012862495.1. Lineage (NCBI taxonomy): Eukaryota > Bigyra > Thraustochytrida > Thraustochytriidae > Thraustochytrium > Thraustochytrium aureum. Next base: position 42,364 of record BLSG01000302.1, on the reverse strand, counting down.
TCCAAGCAGCCGGAGGCGACACGAGCAGCGGCAGCACTTGCAGCACAGCAGGGCACGCGTGCGGCAATAGTGGAGCACCAGGCGCTCCAGGACGAGCGGGTTGCATGCCTGCGAAAGACGCGGGCCAAGAGGCGCAAAAGCCTTGGCGCGGCCCCGGAGTGCCGACCTCGGTGGTGTTCGCCGTCGAGCGCATGCGCGGGCGCACCGAGGTTATCCTCCAATGCATGAACGACGAGCCAGGGTGCACGGCGACACAACGCCGAGGGTGCCAGGCGCTAGCCCGCATCGCCGACTCGGCTAGTGGCGGCCTCAGCAACTCCGACGAGCTCGTAGGCGCAACCATTCGCGCCTTGGAGCGGCACGGGGACGACTCTGGCGTCCAGGAAGAGGGCGTCCGAGCCTTGTCCAGGCTCATGCGCACGCCGCGCGAGGTCGAGATCCTGGCCCTTCTAGGCGCAATGACTCGCCACCGCTCGGAAGCTCGGGTGATCGCAAGCGCCGTCGGGGCCATTTGCCACCTTCTGAAGCGGTGCCGCCGCGAGATGACAGAGGTGCTGCGGCGGCGCCAGCTCATCAGCTCGCTCGCTTCCACGGCGCGGCAGCACGTCACATCGCTCGAAGTGCAGAGGGGACGGTGG
>BLSG01000299.1:108894-128782 GCA_012862495.1 Thraustochytrium aureum | reverse complement strand
TTGACAGCCTCTTCCGTGATTCGCGCACAGCTGTTGAGCTTGAGAGTTCCTAGGCGAGGTGCGCGCCGCGCAATCTCGGCCACCGCGTGGTCGGTGACCTGCTTGCAGTCTGTGAGGTCAAGCTCCTCCAGTTTGCCCAGCATCCTCTGGTCAGCCATGGCCCGCCCGTCACCCACAGCGTCGAAGAAAAAGGGCTTGTCGGTGATCTGGAACAAGTCTGCAAAGCTCAGCACGCGAAGCTCGAGGAGGCTGTGCGTGATTGCAACGCCGCCCAGGTCCGTAATTTTGTTGCAGTACGAAACGTCAAGCCACTCGAGCGCTGTGAGGTGCTTGCACATTGCCAGGATGCCGTCGTCGCTGAGGCGACGGCACCCGACGAGGCCCAAGTGCACCAGCGATTTTGCAGGCCCGGTGCTGGCCAGCTTGTACAAACCGCTATTGGACAGGAGGAGGCACCACGACAAGTCGAGCCACGCTAGCTTGCGCAGGTGCGGCGCAGCTTCTGCTAAGCCAGCGTCACTGATCAGCTCGCATCGCGCTAGATTCACTTGCCGCAGGTTGCTGCAGTTGCGCGCGAGCGCTGCAAGGCCGGCGTCAGAAACCTGGCGGCACCCCGCAACTTCAACCACGCGGATGCTCGGGCAATTGTCTGCAACTGCGCAAAGTAGGACATCGTCGACTGTTGCGCACTCATTCACGAGCAGCTCGTCCAGAAACTTGCACTTGGCCGGGATGCTGCAGAGCGCGCTTGCACTCAACGCCGCGCACCGCGACACGTTCAACGACTCTAGCAGTCGAATGTTGTCGCATACGTCGAGCAGCTCGTCCGACTCGACGTCCCGGGCCTCCTCCGACAGGTTTAGGGTGAGGAGGCACCGCTGGCACTCTTTTTCGGCCTCTGAGACCTCGGTGCGAGCCGCGACTTCCTCGGACTCCTCAAACAAGCGGTCAATGCGGGCGCGCTGTTCGACAAAGCGCCGGAACTGGTCCTGCTTGTGCTTGTTGGCGAGGACGTGCTTGACCTTGGAGACGAGATAGCAGACCAGCGACGGCGTGCGCAAGCGCGAGATCCACCCCACGTACCCGACGTGCGGCCCGTAAAAGTCGTCTTGGTGAGACAAAACGTACTTGTACATGTCTGCAGCCGCTTCGCGCAATGCCGGCCTTGTGCGCGCCGCCGGCCCGCACAGCCCAAAGCGATCCGGCACTTGCTCCAGCAGCCAAAGCTTGCGCTTCCGCTCCGAAAACAGCCCCCCCGCAAAGTACCCCTCGTCCACACGCTTGGCAGCCCGCCAGCACTCTGTGGCCACCACTGCGTACTCGACCATGTCCGGCATCGACCACATGAGCGAAGCTATGCCACGCACGTTTGCCGTATGCTCAAACCCACGCAGGTTGCGCCGGATCTTGCGCGCGAATGCATCCACGTCGCTGCGCCCGTCGCGGTCCACAGCGGCGAAGTCTGCTATCACCCGCGCGTACTGCTCGAGCACCATCTCGTCATCGTAGCAGCGGACCAGCGCGTCTGTGAAGAATCGCGCAGACTCTGCGAAAAGCCGCTCCGCTTCTTGCCCCAAGTCGCTCTTTGCGACGTGGAACCGCTGGTTTATCGCGTCGCGGGACAGCGCGTGCGTGTAGACGGCTACATGCTGAAGAGCCCCGGTAAAGCACCCCTTGGGCCCACCGGTGCTTGCGAATCCGGCCCCGATGCGCAGCGGGAGGCCTGCCTTTTGCTCGGCGACCATTAGGCGCCTGTTGCGCAGCTCTTTGCGCTTCTTGATCAGCTGGCGGTGCTTTTCGGTGATCTTCTCCAGGTGCTCGCCAGTGCGGTTCCGAATCCAGTCCTGGACAGCCCGCGTGCGGGCCTCGCCAGAACTCAACGCCTTGAGGCCCAGAATCCTGGCCTTGTCTCTGTTCAGCTTGAGGCGCGCTTCTGAGCGCGAGATCAGCCTCTTCATCGCCGAGCTCAGGAAGATTTGGCCGGCCTTGCTTTTGAAGTAGACCGAGGCCTCGGAGCGGGCGGCGGCGGCGGCACCATCGCGCTCTGCAAGCTCTGCGGCACGTCGGTCGCTTTCGAGCTGCGCCTGCCGCATCGCATAGCCACGGCTTCGCTCACGAGCGGCCTCGTCATAGTCCACCCGCTCCACCAACTTTGAATCAACGTAGAGGCTTGCTTGCGTCCCATCGAATGTCCCGACAACATGGTGCCACTCGTAGTCGAGTGACTTTGCAGGGCAACTGAGCTCCACCTCGATCGCGAATTTGGCGTCGTACAATACGAAAGCAAAGGCCAGATGCCTATTGCACATGAGCGCAAACCGGCCGCAGCGTACGAGAAAACGCTCTTTGCCGTCGGCGACCTCCGCGCGGGCCCAGCACTCCACGCTGAACGCAGCGAGACGCTCGCGCGGGACCACTTTCGCATGAAAGGGGACGTCAACGCGAGGCGACGCTACATGCATTTGCGGGGGTTTCGCTTTCCCCTTCCGTTTTGCCTTTGGATTTGCGGACGCTTTGCTCGCCGCCATGACCTTGCCGTCGTCGGTGTCTTCGTCGGAATCGCCGCGGGCTTGGCCGTCTGAATCGGCGGTCGCTTGGGCCAACGCCTTTGCGCTCTGCTTGCCGAGCTTCATTGAGGCGTAGCCGGCACGCTTACCCTCCGGCTGATCCGCCGCCGCCGCTCCCTCCTCCTCTTCGTCGCTTTCCCCACTTGGGTCGCGATATGCAGGAAATCCCATCGAGCGCTCTGGCCACTGGTTTTTCACAAACGCCGGCGCTCCGGGCTTGGCTTCGGTGATCCTGCCCGACAGCCGCAGACCAGTCCAGCCGCGGTTGACCGCAATCTTGGATCCAGGACGCTCGCTCAGTGGCCAGTAAGCGCAAGGCGCATCGCGAACGACGATTGACTCATAAGTCAAGGACCGAACGAGCCGCCCCTCTGCCGCCAGAACGAGTCCCTGACAGAATTCATGCAAGAACAGGTTGTGCTTGACCCTGCAGCCGACCGGCGCCAGGTCGGATTGCAAAAAGGCGAACGAGCACGCACAATCTTTGATCGCGCCGCAGGCCTCGGCAAAGCGCGAGCGGCACGGCTCGAGGATCCTGGCCCCAAACCCCTCGAGAAAGCGGTCCACGAGGCGCGGCAGCACACCGGCATTCTCCACCTCGACTCGAAGGTTGAGCTTTTCGATCTCGCTCAGTGCGCACTTGCCGAAACGCTCCTCGACCTCGCCGACCACCTCGTCTATCCAAAACGCGTCAGAACCGCTCGACGCTCCGGAGATCAAGTTGAGCATGTGCACTAGCACGCGCTCTGTTGCGATGTCGGACGGTGCCTTCAGCTCTGCACATACTTCGCGTAGCAAAGCTCGGGCCAGCTGCTTGAACGTGCGCGCGAGAATCTCGGACAAGAGCAACGAGCGAACAAGGTCTGAGTTGTGCTCGGAGCTGACTTCGCCCGTGAACACCTCTTCATCGTACGACGAGTACAGCGGGACATCTGTGTCGAGCTCTTCTGCAGCAGCGACAGCTGCTCGACTCGCAGTCGCTTGGCTTTGCTCGCCATCGTCGGTGCATTCCGCGCGGTCCGAGCGAGCGATGCAGATCGTGTGTGTCTCGCTGTTGTACGGGTCTGCGGGGTTGTCCGAGACGCGAAAGAGCTGGTCGCGAAGCCGTATTTGCTGATTGGGCTTGACTTCCTTCGTAGCGTCGTGAGAAAACACCAGCACCCGCTCCGAGAAGGTCACGCGCGCAGTGCCTCTGACGCGGCGCCAAAATTTGGAGCGCAAAAGGCCAAGGTGCCTCATGTTGATGCCCCGGGCGTGCATCTCGCGCGTCACGTCCGAATCGTGCACCTCGTCACGCGGACGCTGCGCCAGCTCTTCGGCGTACTCGGGGATCCGATCGCGGACTAGGCGCCGAGTTGCCTGTTTTGCGGCGATGCTGTGCTGCTCCCAGTCAGGGGTGTCAAGCGTGAACAGCGAGAGCGAATCGGCGCTAAGCGGCACACCGCCTTGCGCAACTAGCTCGGGCCTCGCCTGGCGCCAGAAGATAGAGTGCCCGCGAGCCGCCCGCGGCAGGTGTGGCGTCTCCTCGGGGTCCTCTGGGGGAAACAAGCGGCGAAAGTTTACGAGATAAAACGTGGCCGACTTGAAGTCGCGGTACCCACACATGTCTGCGGGCGTGCAAAGATACTTGGGCAGCAGGTCCCGCTCGCCTTTGACGCCGTGCTGCGACAAGGAGAGCTTGCTCGCCGCCTGAGCTAAGAGTCGGTCCAAGCTCTTGTCCTCGTTCTTGACCGTCTTGCCCCTGTCGCACGAGCCCAGCACGTGGTCCACCTCGGAGCGCTTGAGCTTGCCTTTGACGTCAAACGTGTTAAACTCAATCGGGAGATGAGCAGACGCAAGCACACGCGACCCGTTGTAGTCTACGGTGACCTCGAAGGGCGCTAGCACACGGGGGGTCTTGCACTTGGAAAAGGCAACAGCGTTTCGGATCGCGTGACCGTAGTACTTGGCAGCATGTTCCTCCGAGCCGTTGCAAATCCCGTCTTCGTCCGTGGCGAACTTGAAGTGGATGTTGCCAACTAAATAGTAGGCCCTTTGGTCCCCCCTACCGACGTCCGCGTCGCGGAACCGGGTTGGCAAGATCGATTTTTGACTGTCTGGAAGGTGCTGCTCCAGGATTATGGTGCGTGCAAAGGCCACGGCGGCGCGCAAAAAGTCCTCGTACAGGTTGAGCAGCTTCGAGTACTTGAGGACAAAGTCGTCCGGCGTGGCATCGGGCAGCGCGAGGATGGTTCGATACCGCTCCATCCAGTTGCAACGGTGGCGAATGGTTGCTTCTTGGATGCTGGCTTTTTCGAGGTTGAGAAACCACCGCGCAGCCTCGACATCGCCCTTGGACCCCGGCCCAAGGGCCTGCACTTTGGCAGCACTGCGAAGCGCAAGCCAGCCCGCCTTCCGGCGCTGCTCGCTGAGGGCCTGCATTGCCCGCCGCTCGTAGCTTTCCTCCTCGCTTAGGAGTTCGCTCACCTCCTCCGGGTTCAGGAACGACACCGACCGGGACACGCGCCGAATCAGCTTGCTCGAGCGCGAGCGCGATGCCCCATCGTCCGAGCTGGCCCCTGATGCATCAGCGTCCAAGGCTCGGCTTCCAACCGGGGTGTCTTGCGAGAGCGACGCAGATGCTCGCGCTTCGGGTCCGTCTGTTGCCTCGTCAAGGCGCGCATTTTCCCGGAACAGAATGCCGATTCGGTTTCGTTCTGCACGCTCGAACTCAAGCTCGGCGACGCGCAGTTCTTGCATTCGCTCCAAGACCCCATCGCGAAGCTCGCGCACGCGAGCTTTTCGCTTGCTGCTTTCTTGCAGCGCAAGTTGGTCTGGGCTTTCCTCGGCCTCGGGCGGAGCACCTCCGTCGTCAGGACCGTCCCCGTCCCCGTTGCCGATCGCTTTCTGCCCTGAGCGCGAGCGGTCAACAGAGTTCGTGTCAGGGACTTCCTCGGACAAATCCACTTGAGCAGGGTCGGCGTCGGGAGATGCTTCGCCGTCGGCACTTTCGCCATCGCTGTCGCTGCTGTCTCCAACGTCGCCTTCAAGCGCGGCTTGCTCTGCCGCGCGCAGTTTGGCAGACTCTAGTTTGGTTTTAGCCTGCTTGGCGGCGTGTCTCTCTTTGTTCTCGATGTCCTGCAAGGTCTCCGCAATGTCCCGCGCCGCAACCCGGCAACTCCCGCTGGAGTTCGAGCGCCACAACCCTTGCACGTCTGCGCAGCCGGCCAGAGCACGGTCTTGCTCGACCAAAGCGCGCAGCGCCCTTGCAATTACTGGCGCTTCGCGCCGAAGGAGGCCAAAGTGCTCTGCGAGTTCTGCCTCGAGGTCGCGGAGCGGGCGCTCCCGATATCTGTCCATAAACTTGATAAGCAGCTTCTTCGAGGGCAGCTCTTGCATTAATTCCTCTGCCTTCTTCGCGGTCACGGTGGTCCCGATAGAGCGAAGACGATGCTCGAGCGCTTCCACGTCGGGCTCTGACCTGCTCAGCTCCAGCACGCGCTCAAACTCGGTTTCCGTGAGGCCAACATCGTACAGCTGCTCCAGCGGCGCCCCAAACTGGAGGAGCGCATGCCTTGTTCCCAGCTTCAACTCTGGGAGCGGCAGCGTGACTGGCGGCAACTCGCTCGGGAGTAGCTGCATTTTGGCGCGGAGCTCCTCTTCGGCCTTTCGGCGCTCGGACGCCTCCTCGTCTTCGATTTGCTCGCCGCCGTCATCTTTCTTTCATCTTGGGCGGCTGATTCGTCTTCCTCGCGCGTCCGCCCAGGATCCAGCCCAGATATGCCTTCAACCTCTTGATTCCCCAACCGGTCCTTTGGGGCAACGCCGAGATAGTCGAGGTTGTCCAAGTCGACAAGGTCTTCCCGCCTTGTTTCCAGGGTCAGGGGCTCTTCGAGCTGGTACGTCTCTGGGTTGTCGGGGTCCCAGCCCTTTTTGGCCAGGGCCCGCCGCTTGACCCACTCGCGCTCAGCCTCCTGGCGGAGCTTGCGCTGCTTGCGCCGCCCCTCGCGAAGGATCTCGCGCTCAGATTTCTCTTTGACGTTGATCACCCCCGTGGCGATCACAGACTTGAACGCGGCGGCCTTGAGAAGCTCCTCGGCTTCCTTGCGCTCCTGCGCAACCTCTTCGTCGCTCTTGAGTCCACGATCCATCTTCATGCGTTCAAAGTGCTCGTTCACAGACTCGTGCGCGACCCGGACTTCTTCTTCAACCAGGAGGGCGACGACCTCTTCTCGAGAGAGGGTCTGGCCCTTGGTGCGGAGTTTGACCTGCTTCATTCGCACTTTTGCGTCCCACTTCATGCGGCCTACCCCGCCCGAAGGCTGCGCCTCGCGCTTGGCGTACTCGCGCTGTACCTTGGCGCGAGACTCTTCTTTGGCGGCGTCCCATGCCGCAAAGAAAGCGCGGCGCTTTGTCTCCAGCTCTGCACGCCGGCGCCCCATTTTCGCTCGCCATGCGGCCTGCACGAGCATCGCCGAGTCGTATAGGAGCCTTTCGCGGTAGTGGAGAATATTGCCCAGCGCCCCGTGCTCGAGCGGGACCACGTTGCTCTGGAGGCGGTGCTTGCGCTTTTTCAGAAACTTGGCGTAATCGGGCTTGAGCGGATCGTTGGCTCCCATCGCTAGGGCGCGCTCGTGCATCTCCACCTTGCGGGACTCGGAGAGGGCGGGCCGGTGCGTTACCCAGAGCCGTGCAAACCTCTTGTTCATGTCGTCGAGCGTCAGCATCCCCAGCTCGTACTTTTGGATGTAAGACATGCGCGTGAGCTGCCAGCGGCTCATGTTGGCGTACTTCCAGGCAACGCCAAATACGCTGGAGAGGTCTTGAGACACGGCGACTAACTTGTGCATGCACGCGACGAATTCGAACCGGGTCATGACCCGGCCGCGGCGCCAAGTTCCCGGGTCTGCCCCCCCCTCCGCGGCTCCATCATCAGCAGGTTTTGGCGCCTGTGCAGGTACCCTGGCCAGGTCAAACTGCCTTTTGGCGACGCTTTCGAGAAACTCGCGAGGGCAGCGGCGCGCGACTTTGCGGCGCACGCTCGACTTGCTTTTCTTCTTCGAGCGCTTGCTGCGAGATTCGTGCTTTTCCTTTGGGCTCCTTGGCCCAGTTGCTGCGTCGGCATCAGCATTGACTTTTTCCTCGTCCTGAGCTCCAGTGTCGGGTTCGGCATTGGCCGGGTCCAAGACGCTCCTTCTCTGCGGTGTGGCAAGGCAACCGCCAAGATCTTCGAGCACGCGCACCGTCGTTTCCAAGACGCGGAGCACGTCTGCCTCGCTTAGAGTGTCCCCGCCGCGAGGGCAGAACAGATCGAAGACGAGGTCGAGCTTTTTCTGCAAGACCACCTTGCACGATATGACTAGGAGCAACCCAACGCGAATCGTCTCCATAGAGTACGCCAGAAGGCCGAGTTCTGCGTCGGTGTCAGCGAGCGCGTGGTAGAGGGAGACAAATCGCGCCTCACGTGCCTCCATCGCGCGTGCTCGCTCCAGCTCTACCTCTTGCGTAGCAAGACTGTCCGATGCCTCCTTGAGCGCGGCTTCGGCCTTTTTCAGCTCGCCTTCGGCCACCATGATCATGGACCGATGCGGGTTCTTGTCTGCGTTTTTCCCGGCGGACTTGATGGCCTCTTGAAGCTCAATGTGCCGCAAGCCAGCCTCGTTCTTGAGTCGCCGCTGCTCTTCGCGCCGCTGGAGGAGGAGATGCTCGTTCTGCTCCACGAGCTTTTCGCCTTTCGGCGCGTCACGCTCTTGTAGGAAGGCGGCCAGCCGTGCAGCGTTGTCTGCGAGCTCGCTTTTGAGCCGCCGCCGCTCCTCGTTGTCCTCCTTGTGCTGCTCCGCCTTTCGTTTCAAGTCTTCTTGCTTCCATTTGGCTTCGTTGGCTGCATCGGCCAGGTCCATTTCGCGGATGAACTGCGAGTATTCTTTGTCGGCCATTGCCTTGCGCGCAGCGGCGCGCTCACGCTTGGAGTTTTGTGCGATATCGCCGCGCTCCTTTTCGACCTTTTTCCAGTACACGCTTCTTTCCCGTGAGGACTTGTTCGTACGACGTTCGTGACGCTCTCGGATCTCCGCCTCCTCATCTTGAAGCATTTCCCCCTCCTTGTCTTCAACTTGGGCGCGCTCCCAGCTTTCCTCAAAGGCGGCCCGCCTCGCGGCGTCCTCCTGCGCTGCAGTTATGACAGAGTAGCCGAAGAATACAGGGTTCGTTGTTGCTGGGTCGAGCGCGCGATTGAGCTGCACGGTTCTTGGGCTCTGTGCCGAGTCAGTACCGTCGACTACTCCCTCGGCAGCTGCCTCTGCTTCTTGAAGCGCTGCTTCGTCGTTTGCTTCAGCTTGAGCGCTGTCGCCGTCCACTTCCTCCTGCCCTTCGTCCTCGTCGTTTTCAGCTCCGCCGTTCTCAGACTCTTCATGCCCAGACTCTGTATGCAATGCGCGCGCCGAGCCGGGACCGTCTTGCGCCGTGTCGGCAAAGCCAGACTCGGCGAGTGGCGCTGGCGAGTTGGGTGCTGCTAGAGCCATTGCGTACCCATGGCAAGCCGGGTGGAAAGTGGTTCTTCTGCGATTCTCGAGTCGCTCAGAAAGCGCGTGCTCGGTGGTTTCCAGTGCCTTGAACAGCACTGGCCACCTGACGCGATCTGCTTTGCGAACCTCCTTTTCCGGGTTGCCCGCTGAAGTCCTAACGACGCGCACAACATCTAGTACGTCTTCAAGGCCCCACTCGCGAAACGTCTCTTCGAGCCGTGCGCGGTGTTCGGACGCTTCGATTCGCGCATCAATTCGAGGGTCCACCAGGTCGTTGACAGAGTACGCTCCGCCCATGATATCGCCGCGCGGGCGAGTGCCAGCCTCCCGGCGCCAGCGTTTCTCGCCCTTGCCTCCAACGCGCCCTGGCGGCTCAGGGCAGCCTGCGCGCGCAGCGCCCGCACGAGGCGTCAGTCGCCGAGACAACTAGCACAAGCGCCAACGCAGCTCTTGCCGGCCCTCGTCAAGGCCTGGCCGCGTAGGCCTGGCCGCGAAGGCAGGCTGGTTGGCTGGCTGGCAGGCTGGCTGGCCTGCGTTCTGGTTGTGTTCTGCTCGTCAACTGTCCCAGTTGGCATGTTTCCGTTATGAATTCCGGAACTTGATGAACATTCAACTTGTTCTATTACCGAACATTCACATTGCTCTATGTGCGTTTTTTAGCAAAAAACCAAGTCAAAACGATGCACTGGCACTGAGCCCGCGGGCGACAGCTCACTGTCCCAGCGTCGCGAACAACCAGGGTGGTGACACCGGCATGGTCATGCGCGCATCTTAGATTTGGTCCATAGCACAAGCCCAACCGCGTAAAGTTCAATCACAGGGACATGTGTTGAATCCCGACTCAAGCTCAACGCGGGCGCGGTTTCTTTTTCGTTTGGTGTTGCGAGCTCGCATGCGCCTACTTGTGGTGTGACTTGATCGACTCTCTGCGGTGGAACTTGGTGAAGCAGGATATCGCTTGGCCTGCCGTGCGCGTGTTGTGCAATGGGACTCGACACACAGAGCACATGTCTCTGGCTCGTTGGCGCCCACCGATGACATTACACATCACGCAGCTTAGCTGACGGACGGCACCGCTACTCGAGCTCCCGATCGGGATGGGGTGATGGTCGAGACCACCGCACAATCGGATTCGCTTCGGCGCGGGTTCGTCAAAGAATTCGCGCAAAAGCGCCGTTCGCCCCGGTCGTTTCTTGAGCGCGGCCCGGACTTGCGCCTGCGAGGGCACCTCGATGACGCCCGCGCCCCTCGCAGGCACCTCGATGACGTCCGCGCCCCTCGCAGGCACCTCGACGACGCCCGCGCCCCTCGCAGGCACCTCGACGACGCCCGCGCCAACAATTGCGCTTGCAACAGGCCCCCTCTGCTCGACTTGGGCCGCAGGGCGACTGTGGCTGAAGAGAGGGTCGTGACTCTGGTCGACAAGCGATTCAGCCAGGTTGTACGCGAAATCCTTCAGGTCCATGACTTTGTTGCACGCGGCCCGGAACTTTTTGAGCTCCGTGAACTCGAATGCGAAGGCCGCGCCGCTCGTGCACGCTTTGACGGTGCGGTACACTACGAATGCGTTCGCAACGAGCTGCTTCAGACCGCGGAATACGATCGTTTGGGTGAAGTTTAGCTTGTGCACAGCAGGACCCGTGATGGCTGCGACATACTGGGCGTTGCCGTCCAGGCCACCCTTCAGGGCGTTGTAAATGACTTGAGCAAGGGACTTGAAGTTCTTGATGGGTGGTAGTGGCCTGTCCACGACCTGCTTTTGCACAGCGAGCCAGAGCCGCATGTGCGAGGCGATCACCTCACGAGCTGCCTCGTCAAAATCGGCCGGCGCTTCGGGAGGCGGCCCAGCCTTGCCAACGCTCTCGTGCGCCCACGACATGAGGTGTCCGAACCTGAGCAACGAGTTGCGGTACGTGGCCCGGGCTGCGACGGGGACCTCCACCAAGCAGGCAAAGATCACGCCGGTCGTGGTGCTCTCTACGTACAGGACGTGGTCGACGTCGAGGACTGTTGCCTGGTGCAGGACTCGGCCGCGGTACTCGTACGGGATAGCCTCCCACCAGGTCTCCTCGCCAACACGGCAGGCAAAGTAACTAGAGTGCTTGGTTGCGACGTCCCGCGCTCGCTGTTGCGCGAGCTTCGACGACCTGGTCTTGAACTCGACGCTCGCAAGGACAGACTCGGTGTCAACCGGGGATCCCGGGGGAAGAACCCGAGCAACCGCATCGCTCGACGCAGCCAAGAACGGGTGCTCCTTGCTGGCCAAGAGACCCACCTCAAATATGTCGTGGCACCAGGGCGACCGCTGCACTGCGTCAAAGACTTTGGACGCGTTCAGTGTCCCCGTCTTCATCGCCGCCGTCGACAAGCCTCGCTTGAAAACCAGGACCGTCCAAGCGCTTCGGCTGCTGCTCGGTTCTGCTCGTCCGCGTCAAGACCCTCCAACTCCAGCGCTGCCGCGCGTTTCGCCGCGGCCAGGCCAGCGGCTGTCTCCGCAATTGCTGCTGCCGCCACCGCCGCCTCGACAGCATGCAACTCGTCATCCATTTGGCCCTCCTCGTTGGCCTCGTCATCGTTGTCCGAGTCACCGTCGTCGCTGCCGTCGTCATCGGTCCCCTCGTCGACTCCGGCGCTCCCTGTTGTGACAACGGCAGGCTCTTCGTCGGGGTCTTCGTCCTCATCTGCGCTGTTGCCCTCCAGAGGGTCGGGAATGCCAGCCGACCTCACAAGAAGCGCGCGTGCCTCTGGCGACGCCCGGGCTATCTGGGCGCTTGTCGCCCCCGTGACGCAAAAGAGGCGAAGCACGAACCAGTCCGCGCACCGCTGCCAACACGTCAAGGCCCGCACGCCTCTACCTTTTAAGGCAGCTTCGACCTCCTTCACAGCTGCGGGCTTGCTGTTTGTCGCGCACGGGAAAAACAGAACGCGCTTGGCCACGGCTGACTCTCGCGGGATGGCTAGCTTGTGCATGCACATGGTTTTGACGAGCTTGCCGCTCAGGCCCGTCCCGGACTCGACAAAGCGCAGAATCCTGCTAGACTTGTCCGAAACGCGCCCTTGATAGTCCCGAAAAGCAATTGCCATAAGCTCTTTCGTCGCGCCGTTGACCTCGGTCTGGGCCTTGGCGGCGAAAATCTCTCGACCGAGGTGTGGGCCGTCCGCGATGGTGAAGTCCGGGCTCACACCTTTAACCCCAACCGCGTGCGCGCGGCTGGCAACGTTGTGCACCGTGTCACGGGCGGGCCCAACCTCAACCTTCTTCCTCTCCTCAGCCCTGACCACCTTGACCATGGCCTTGCTCAGGGCTGTGAACGGGTGAGCCAGCGTGTCGCAGACCATCACGAAACCCATTCCGAAAGCCAGAAACCGAGACCAGAGCGCAGGTTTGCTGTACCCGCGATCGCTTGTCCCGACGCTTCCTGCAAGCCTGCCGGTCTCGCCACCCATACTGTCAGACTGAGCGAGCAGCTCGGAAACTGCGCCCATCTGGGTATAGTCAAGCCTGTGCACGTGCCGGATACCTTGCATGACGCGAAAGAGCGAGTCCGCCAAAGCGTCGTTCTTGGACCCGTCTTTGCCAGCCTTCCTGTGGCTGGTTTCCCTCTGTTGGACCTTTTTCGAGCATGTCCCGACTACCTCGTCGTCCAGAACGAGAAACTGGCTGCGAGAGCCAACAATGGCACGGCTTGTCTGGAAGAGCGTCGCCTCAAAGTCTCGCATCTTCGCGACGTGGTCCACCCCCTGGTCGAACTCGTTCCCTGCAGCCATGCAATGCGAAGGGTTGATAGCGTTGACTTGGCTGACGAGCTGCGAGAAGCGAGAAGCTGTCATGTCCACCCGCCTGATGGCGGTTCCTTTCAACATCACCAGCGTGCGATTTAACTTCATGCCACTGAGCTGAAGGGTAAGGTAAACCGCAAAGAAGACCATGAACTCAGGGAGGTCGGTTTGTTCGCTGCCAGAGAGCTGCGTGCGGATGCGCTCGTTGGTCCAGCTCACGAGCAGCTCGAGAATGGGGCGAGCGATAATCATGAACACGTGGAGAATGCTGAGTTCGGCGGCGTCAACGCGGAACTGCATTGCCTTGCTCTTGACCTTGTCCACCATCTCGGAGCACTGTTTCTTGACGCGGGGCATGAAGTACGCGTCCCGCGCTTCAGTGGCGAACTCGAGGTCGTACTCGTCGGGCTGCGGGCAGCGTTCCCACTCGAGGTTTCCTAGCCCTTGCGGCAAGGGAGGACCGGGTGGGGTGTTCGGTCCGAAAGCCCCAGACGGAGCTTTGTCGTGGCGCTTCTTGTTCATTGGACACTTTGCGCTGTTGGCTCGCTTGCAGTCCGTTCGCCCGCACTGCTTGCACGCCTGCGCTTCCGCCTTTCGGTTTTGCGGCGCTCTCGCCCGCTTCTCCTGCTCCACGTTCTCACGTCGGGTCTCAACCGCGTCTTCCTCCTCCTCCTGAGCCCCTCGCTGCGGACCTTGCCATGCATCTCCCTCTTCTCGCGGTGGCGGCGGCGACGGCGGCGGCGCAATGCTCGACGGGCTCGAGCTCGAGTTTGCGCTCGAGCTGCGCCCTTCTCCTGCCAATCCACCGGACATCTCCAACAAAAGCGTGCGAGAACGCGATTCCGCCGCCTCTACTCGCCTAGCGCTCCACGTACGTGCTGCCGTGGGCTCGAACCGCGGGGGATCGAAAGCGGTAGGTCTCTGCGAGCTCTGGAGCGCGCGATGACGCTGGGGCAAAAGGTTGTTTTCGAATTCTCGAGACCACGCTGCGAAACGCTTTCCATGAGGACTGAATGTCAGTACTCGCTGGCCAGCGCGGACCTCGCAGAGTCGTCTCGGCGCCAGGGCAAAAGTCTTCGAATTCGGACCCCGCTCGCTAAGAGCGAGGCCGCACGCCAGACCGCGTCCGGGGCTCGCTGGCTGGGCTCGTTGGCTGGCTGGCTGGCTGGCCGGGATCCGCGGCGCGCGTGAAATGGCCCAGCGCGAAGAAGCGCCTGTGACGGCGGGCAAGAGACCGCGGCGCGAGACCTGGCGCCGGGTGCTGTCCAACGCGTACTGTTTGCACGACGGGAAACTCGTGCTCCAACGAGGCAGACAACTCGGCAAAGCGGTGAGCAACGTGGACCTGTCGCCATGGAGAGATGCGCAGGAAGAATGGTGCGAGGAGACGCTGCGGGAGCTTAAGGAGAACTGGCGCGTCGTGCGGTGCAGGGACGCGAGCGTGACGGAGGCTTTATTTGCACGTGCGATTCTGTCCGCTACGCTGCGGCACTTGGACGTCTCGGGCTGCGCGATGCTTGGGGATGGGGCAGCGCGGGCGATTGCAGCAACGTGCCCAAGGTTGCGGTCGCTGAACCTCAGCAGGCTACCGCTGTTGACAGACTTCGGCCTGCAGGCCATCGCGCACGGGTGCCCTCACCTGGAGCACCTGCGCGTGGAAAAGTGCACTGGGGTCTCTGACGCTGGATTAAGCTACTGCGTCGAGAATCTGCGAGCGTTAAGGCACATCAGCATGGCGTCTAGCCCCGGAGTCTGCGGAAGTGGGTTCCTGACTTTGCCAAGCGCGACGCAGCCCGTTATGCTTGTTGTCCATGAGCGCGTCGTGACTCTGGACTTGAGCTTTTGCCAGGACGTGTGCGACGGGGCTCTTCGCTGGATCGCCGAGTCGCTCTTTCACCTGCGACGGCTTGAGCTGCAGCACTGCACAAGGATTACCGACATTGGTGTCTCCAATCTGGCGCCGCTCCGAGACACCCTTGCAGAGCTCAATCTTGGCAACTGCTCGGCGCTGACGGGCCGCGTCTGCGAAGGCATCGGTCGCCTAACGCGGCTTGAGTCATTGAATGTAAGCGGGATTTCGCGGCTCGGAGCACGAGGGCTGGGGGCGATCCTGCTGCAGTGCCGTAAACTATCGCGGCTTGCTGTTGGAAACGCAAGCGCGCTGCGCTCGCTGCCAGAGGTGACGCGAGCGACGCTTCTACAGCAGCTGGAGATGCCGGGAGCGCCTTGGGTGGGCGACAGAGCGCTTGCCGAGCAAGTGTCCGGGCTGCGCTTTCTGGTTGAACTGAACGTGAGCGGAGCGTCCCGCATCACGTCGAGGGGTCTAGCTGCTGTCGTGAGGGAGCGGGGCAAAAACCTGCGCGTTTTGGACGTCTCGTACTGCTCACAAGTGACCAGCTTTGAGGGCTGGGCCGTCCCGTGGCTCCAGCTGCGCAGCATCGGGCTCAGCGGACTGTCCTTCGTCGAGGATAGCAATTTGAACAAAGTGGTTTCCCCACTCTGCACAGAGAAGCTGATGATTTGCGACAACCCAAAGGTTGTCCAGCTTGACGAGTGCTGCAGAGGGCTGACTTGGCTCGTGGCCAGCAAGGGATGTCCGAACCTGGACTGGAACATCGTGCGGCAGGCGTGCCCGAGACTCGTCAAACCGGCGCTCCGTCGAGCAACTGATCAGCTGGAGGGTCGACTGCAACTTGAGGACTCTAGTGCATGCTGCATCCAGAGGCGGTTCCGCAGCTTTTCTCGGTCGCCGTGGGTTTCTTTCGGGTATTTGCTCATCCGATACCGTGCCGTGGCACCTGCCGCAGCAACCAAGATGCAGGCGTTGTGGCGCGGGCACAGGGTCCCAAACCACCGGCACGTGATTGCGCGTCTCGTTCGGTTCCAGCGCGGGGTGCGCCGCTGGATTTGGCGCAGGCGCCTCCAAGCCAACCTCGCGACGTTTCGCGCAAAGTGGCGCGGCTCGTCGCTGTTGCAAGCCGCGTTCAGGGGGTTCGCGTGGCGAAAGACGAACAAGGATACAGTCGGCTTTCTAGCCCTCCAGTCCTGGAAACGGGTCTTTTACCCAACAGTAGAGCGGTGCGAGGCCGCCGCCGGTGCGCGAGCCGTCTGGCACGGCGCTTACTTTGGGGCTTACAACCCCCGCCAAACAACAATCGGCAGCAGCCACTGGTGGAAATGAACATCGTTCTAGTCGGCGCGCGCGAGCTGGTGGCCCTGAAAGCTAGGCTCCTCGAGGAGCTCCGCGAGGTCCTCCGAGTGCGCGAGGAGCGGCTGGAGGAAGCAAGACTGGAGGCGCTCCGCATGCGCAAGTCGATGTTTGTCGTCGCTGCCAGTCGGCTGCAGGCGTGGGCCCGGCGCGTTCTGTTGGCCGTTCGAGCACAGACCCGACGAGAGGAAGAGCGCCGGCAGCGGGTCTTGCGCGGACGCGAGGCGACGCGCAGTGTTCCAAAGGAGGTGGAGGACTTGATCTGCAAGGTCCAGGCTCGCTGGCGCGGCCATCTTTGGCGGGCCAAGCCCCACATTGCGGAAGTGAGCAACCTGAGAACAATTGAGCGCCTCAATATCGACCTTCGCGAGGTCTTTGCGAGCCAGCGCCTCGAGACAGACAATGTTGCAGAGATGAACAAGGCCGTTGCGCTCGCAGAGCTGCGCCGTCGCCGACACGAATCGCCGGCGGGGGTCCAGGAAGAAGCCCGGTTCGAGTTTGCAGTGATGATGGAGTCCACAATTCGTTTGCACGCCGTCGTCTGCGAGAGATTTCACACCAACGTTGTGCGGCGCGGCCGATACCACGAGCAGACGGCGGAGATGATGGCCAAGGAGATAAACGAACTGGAGGCCATCCGCAAGCGAGCCCAGCTTGTGGAGCACAGGCTCCTCACCCGAAAGGCCGAGCTCGAGGCTGGCGTCCACGGGTACCAGAGGTCGAAGGACTCGAAACTGCGCGCCTTGTGCGCGACTGGCAGCGAGAAGAGCCTCGGCGAAACGGTCAAAGTCGAGCTCCGGTGGATCGACGAGTCGCTGGAGCGCCTCGCGACGACGACGCGGGACGCCACGGCTGCACTGCAGGGCGTCGCGCGCGACGAAGCGTCAAGGCTGCGGCGCGAGTACCTAGGGCAACTCGACATGCTTTGGTTGCACGCCAGGGCAGAGCGCCTGTTCAAGAGCGAGTCGTCGCTGCGGCACGAGCTCTTGTCCACCATGCTTGGTGCGGTTCGTTTGCCTGACGGTGGTCTTCGCGTGTGGCTGAACTCGCGGGAGGGCCGTGTGCGAGCCGCGATTGAGCAAGTCTACCGCGAGAACGCCGCGGTGTCGGGCAGGTTCCTCGACCTCTGCCAACGTCGCAACGTTTCAATCCGCATGGAAGACAAAGCCAGGAAGGAGCGAATGAGCCGCAATTTGAAGCATCTCGAGAGGGAGCTGCGCCACGAAGCTTGGACTGCCCTCGTCCCTGTCGAATTGTTCAAGCCGGCAGAATTGGCGCGTCTGCAGGAGGAGCTCGCCGCCGCGCGGAGTCGAGTGGCAAATTTGGAGCTTGCGCAAGAGTACCTGATCGACCTCGAACTGAGCGAGGAGGAGAGGCGCGCGCTGGAGCTGGACTTGGTCAAGCAGCTTGAAGATACCGACGTAGACGGCAACCGCGGGCTTTTGAACGAGATGCTGCTTGAGGCCCGGTCCCGCGAACTGAATGCGAAAACCGCAAAGGCCATCAACAGCAAAACAACGAGGTCCAGAGGGAGCCGAGGCCTATTGCAAAAGTCGCTGGCGATGCTGTTGGGCACGGACGCGCGAATCGAGCGGCAGCGAATCGCGCGAGCAATTATGGACAAGCAGCAGCAGGCACTCGGGTTCGCAGAGGGCATCAGTGACATCGTCATCACGGTCGGCAAAGAGGAGGAGGAAGAGATGAAAAGATCAGCCACCGATGCCCGGAAGCGCGGGGAACCGCACTTTAGTTGCCTTCGGACCAACCTCGGCCCTGCTTTTGAAACGAGGGAGCCAATTTACTTTTGGATCACGCGGAGCATCCACCCTGGCGAGCAAATCAGGTTCATTTCCGTGTCATCCAATGCAGCCGCTGAACCGGAAAAGCACCCGGACAGCGACTCCGATGAGGAGGAGTCTGATGATGACGACAACGACAGCGGCGGCGATGACGGTGCGGGCGAGGGGCGCGCAGCCGGGCGCCGCAGCCGTCGCGCGCCTTCGAGGCTTGCAGCGGCACTGAAACAAGGGTTGAGCGTGCAACAGCGACGGGCGACTCGAAACGCGAGTAGGCAGCTCGTCCGACACCCGAAGCTGCCCAACTTTGTTCTTGAGGTGTCCCGGGACGGAGCTCCAGAAGACAGCTTGGTCGACCTGAAGGTCGCTTCAAACGAGAGCGAGGAGACCACACTCAAGCGCAAAAAGTATTTCAAATTGCCGTGCGAGGTGAGGTGCGCAAAACCCAGCGAGCGCGTACGCGAAGAGCGTTACATTTGGGTGCAACGGCAGGCGGACGCGGCCAAGCACAGTGTGGCGCCCTTGGAAAAGCTTGTCGCCCAGCAGAACGAGCTCCGTACCGCGCTGGAGGAAAACCCGAACAACTTGCGCGTGGTGCAGCTGTTGGCAGAGGTGGAGCAAGACATTGCCGAGCACGAGTACAACTCGGCGAACGACGCAGGCAAGCCGGACGCCATTGAACGCTGCGTCGAGACGCTCGCTCTCGAAAAGCGGGACCTTGCCAAGGTGGCCGCCTGTTTCGCAGCGATGGACACGGACCAAAGCGGACAAGTCACGATGGAGCAGTTTTTCTACTACATCGGGTTGAAACAGAGCGAGGTCACAGCCAGCGTGTTTCGATTCCTAGACAAGAGCGGAGACGGCACGATGGACTTTGGGGAGCTCATGGAAGCGCTGTGCACGTTTTGCCTGTTCGGGACGCGGGAAGTGCTGCAAGTTGTATTCAACATCGCCGACCCGGCCGGGTCGGGCTTTCTTCCAATCGCAAGCTTTGAGAACTTGCTGAAAAAGCTGCACGACCTCGACCCGGAGGACCATCGCGACCTTCAACGTGTGATGAAGCACGTCAACGACACGTACGCGTCCCAGCTCGGCTTTGAAGAGTTTCGCCAAGTGTACGCGCGCTACCCGGTGATGCTGCTGCCCGTGTTTGACATGCAAGCCGCGGTAATCCGAGCGTTTCTCGGTGCAAAATGGTGGGACCGAAAGAAGCGCGTGTTCGAGTCGGTGCGGGCGGAGTTGCGGAAGAAGAACGAGATTGAGGCACGTGCCGTCAAGGTGAAGCAGTTGGAAACAATTAGGCGCGAACGTCGAGCCGAGAGTGGCCAACGCAGCGTGCTAGAGTCGTTCAATGGCGCATTGAGCACGTCCAAGACAGCGGCACGAGGCGCCTTGCAGTCGATGAAAGCCAGGGGGTCCTAGAGCTTGTTCCCGCGTAGGAGGGGCCGCCTTGGACCCGCACAGCGCGCAAGGGGCGCACGGTCAGCGGGGAGCCACGCGGTGGGTGCCTATTGAACAAGCGAACGCTCTGTTGCACCGTCGCTGGCCCCCAGCCCGGAATACAATCAAAAGGAACGATACTTACATGCGAGGTCTCGGACTAGACATGGACCTGTCTCTCTGTAGACTACTAGCTCAGTGAGCTACAAGTAGAGAGTCGATGTGCCTGGTTCACGGGAGCCCTCGCCGCAGCGAGTCGCTTCATGGACGCGGAAATCGGGAGATGAAAGTCTCGTTTGTTTCTTGTTTTCTTGTCAAAATCGCACTTGGTTGTCGCGCCACTCTGCACGCCCAAGCATCCAGTCAACAGCAGCACGCCCTGCCCATGCAGGCGCGAAGCAAGGCGGCTCAGTTGCGCTGGCTGAGCAGCAGTTGTTTCAGGCACGAAGGTGGTTGGTTCAGTGGGGCGGGCCGCCAAACGGGTCGACCTGCTCCTCGGGCGTCACGTAGGCGCTGGTGATGCCGCCGTCGACATAGAAGGACGTGCCCGTCACGTACGAGGCCTCCTTGCTGGCCAGGAAGAGGGCGGCCTGC
>BLSG01000298.1:33724-45259 GCA_012862495.1 Thraustochytrium aureum | reverse complement strand
GAAGAGGAGGAGGAGGAGGAGGAGGAGGAGGAGCCCAGCGAAGACGAGGAAGAGGAGGAGAGCGACGAAGATGACGCTCGACTTGGACAACGGCCCCCTCAAAAGGCACGCGCGCAGGCCAAGCCCCGAGTGGCTGTCCCAGCTGCGCAACCTGCTGCTCTACCTACGGCGCAAGTGGAGGATGAAGCGGCGGAAAGCCCAGTTGAGGTAGAGGCGGCAGCGACTGTGAAAGAGCGAGCCGAGCCTGGCGCCGACAAGGGCCCCGTGGCAGGTTCGGCTCTGCGCCAACGGAACAACTCGCAGAATTCTAAAGGGCGCGGCGGCCGTTCCAAATCGGCTGACCAAAGCGAGTCTGATTCGGGGTCTTCGAGTGAGTCCGATTCGGACGGCTCGAGTGATGGCGCCGCGAGCAAGCGCTCTGGACGCAAGCACTCCAAGTCCAAGTCGAAGAAGAAGAAGAAGAGTCGTGACAGCAAAGAGCCGTCCAACGCGCAGGCGCTCATCTTTCTGTTCGTGTTTGTCCTCCTGGTGCTGTGGCTGTCCGTTTGATCAAGAGCAAGGCGAGGAGTTGCTGATTGGGATTGGTAGAGGACCTGCCAAGGCTCTGAAGCTGCTTTGGGTCTCTCGCGGTAGCACTCTCGCTGACCCAGGGCTGGCTCCGGGGATTGACCAGACAATGAAGAGAAGAACAAACAATGATATGGATCCCAGGGCCTATAGGCCTGGGTTTGAGACCTTCGCCGCCATGCTGCTTCTGCGGCAAGCTCGCAGCCGCTTGCTCCTCCCTCTGCAGCCTTGGCCGCGCCACCCCGAGGCGGCGCAAGCACAAGAGCTAGAGCCTTGCTGGTTGTCAACAAAAGCCTCGTCGGCGTGGTCTCCCTTTCGTTGGCGTTTACTACAACAAGTGCGTTTTCATGAACGAACGGTACTTCATGTAGCCGACAGTGCCAACCACGACAACGAGCGCAACAATGAAGACCGAGGGCCAGACCCACGAGCGGCTTCGCGCGTTGTTGATCAATGCGACAGAAGTGATTTTCATGTGCAAACTCGTTGCCACCGTATTCATTCGAGCGTTGAGCTGCATCTCCTTTGACCGGATATCGCGAACCATTCTTGTGAGTTTGCTCACCGTCTCGGTGATTTCCGCTTCCATGTGCCTGCGCATCTTCTGCACCTTTTCCTTCTGGTCGGCCTGCATTTTCTTAAACTTGGCGCCGATTTCAGTCCCTTCGATAATCTCTGAGATGCTTTGCAACTCGGCACGGGAGAACTTGCTTCCAAAGTGCCGCTTGGACGACTTGCCCGTGCGCCGTGGCCCGTCCCGCTCCGCGCCCTCCGCCTCCACTTGGTCGTCGGCTTGGTCGTCGGCTTGGTCGTCGGCTTGGTCTGCTTGGCTGTCGCCGCCCTGCCTTTTGATCGCTTCGTAGCGAGCCCGACGCTCGCGGATCTTGTTGAACTTGTTGGAGTTTATGGCGGGTTTGTACGAGTCCGTCTCGTCCTCTTCCTCCTCTTCCGCGTCGTAGGCGTCCGCCTTGTTCCCTCCCTCGCCGTAGTCATCGTCCGCGTAGTCGTAGTCTTCTTCGATGGGATCGAATTCGGTCTCCTCCAATATCTCTTGCTCCCACTCCTCAAACTCCCGCGCCACATCGCCGCTGTGCCGCATGGCCTCCCACATCTCGGGCATTTGGGAAATGTCATTCTCGTGTGCGTAATCCCACGGGTTTAGCTCGATGTCGGTGTACATTTTCAGCTCGATCATGTGGTGCTTGTCCACGAGCTCGCCGGTCATCGCCGTCACGCCGACATATGGGCGGGCGTTGGGCGGGTCCACGTCGCGGATCTCGAAACAGCGCACCCAGTCGACAGCGCCGACTGGCTTCAAAATGACGCTCAGGACTCTGTCGCGGTATGTGATGCGTGCAATCGTTTCGTCCAGCTGGTCGGCCAACTTGTTGCGGAAGGGCACGTGGCACCCGCTTTCTAAATCGGTAGACCTGATCTTGTTGTAGTCCGTCTTGCCGTCGTTTACCACCGCGTAGACATACGGGTGGCGCTTGCCCTTGAACTCCCTGTTCTTGTACGTGTCGAAAAACACGGCGTAGCCCACCCAGCGGTCGGGCCCTCCAAGGGCGTTTCCACCCACGCCGCGGTCCCTCGCGAACCAGAACGCAAAGCCGTCACCGAAAAAGTCGCCAGGCTGGCCGCCCACGCGGAACGTCAAGTCGGCTTGCCACATGTCGGTCCTTTCCATCGCGAGCTTTGACCACAGCGCTCCCTTTTGGTGCTGCGCGGCATCCGTCACCTTGATGCAGTCGTCCTGCGCGAACGCGTCTCCAAACAGCTCGTACGACGAGTGCACCGGATGCGGAAACGGGGCAGGCCCGAGCGACCAGCCTGGCAGCAACTCCCTGTAGACCCACTCGTCCTTACCGAGCAGATCCCCATCAACCCCCCCAACAGCAGAAGCCGCAGCCCCCCCAACAACAGCAGCCGCAACCGCAGCAGCGGCACAAACCACGCGCCGCAGCCCCATCGCTCCCTCCAAGCGGCCGAACCCTGGCGCGCAAGTTGGCGTTCGTCGCGGTCGGTTCAGGGATCTTCCCGAGCCAACTCGAACGCGCGACCCACAGCCCAAACCCGCCGCGGCCTTTTCGCCGTTCAGGCTATCCCTCCCAAAGCTCACCCTTGCCTGCCTGCCTGCCTGCCTGCCTGCCTGCCTGCCTGCCTGCCCGCCAGCGCGATGCGGCTCTGCTGCAGCTGCTGCTGTTGCTGCTGCATCTTTTACGGGTCGAGACCGCACGATTGAGCACGTCACAGAGGGCCCGTCGTGTCGAATATAGAGAGTGACGTAGAGGCCCCTGTGACGAGGTTTCGAGCTGTGGGCTGCTTGCTGTGCGGGCGGGACTGCGAGACGACACAACGGGCGCCGCTGCGCGCGAGTTGGCGGAGGATTTGATCGTGATTTCTGGCTGATGGCAGAGAGTACTCTATCATGATTTGCGGTTTCCTGTTGGTGGTATTGGTGGTTGCGGCGGCATCCAAGGCGCGGCCTAAAGGCGCGCGTTGAGCCCGCGAATGGTGGCCTCAGCCTCGCCAACCATGCGCTCGATGAGCTCCTTGCAACTGGGCACGTCGTGGATGAGGCCCATGACGGTGCCCGCGCTCCAGCAGCTCGACTGCGTGTCGCCCGTCTCCTGGAAGCTCTTGCGGTACAGGTCGCCCTTGACGTACGGCGCGATCTTGGAAAAGTCGCCAGGGTTTTCCTTCTCGATGGCCGCAACCTTGACCGACGTCTCGTTCTTGTAAACGCGCTCAGTGTTGTTGAGTGTGGTGAAAATCAGCGTCGTCGAGAGCTCGTCACCATCAACGAGAGCCTTCTTGATATTGTCGTGGATGTTGGCTTCCTTGGTCGCCATGAAGCGCGTCCCCATGTTGACGCCCTCCCGCACCCATGGCCATGGCGGCAGCGAGCTGGACACCGTTGCCAACGCCGCCCGAGATGATAAAGGGGATCTTGAGCTTCTCTTTGGCAATGGGGCCAAGTACAAAGTTGCCGATCTGCGCCTCGCCGGGGTGGCCGGCGCACTCGAACCCGTCGATGCTCACGATGTCGGCGCCGAGCTTCTCCGCGGTCAGGGCGTGCTTGACTTGGACGCACTTGTGGATGCAAATGATGCCGTGCTGCTTGAACAGCTTGNTAAACTTGTCTGGGCTGCGGCCGGCCGTCTCCACCACCTTGACGCCTTCGTCGATGATCACCTGGGCGTACGCGCCGTAGTCGGGCGGCTGCAGAGCAGGCAGCAGGGTCACGTTCACCCCAAAGGGCTTCTTCGTCAGGCTCCTGCATTTGCGAATCTCCGAGCGCAGCTCTTCAGGCGAGGTCTGCGTCAGCGCGGTGATCATGCCCAGTCCGCCAGCCTCGCTCACTGCAGCCGCGAGTTCGGCATACCCAACATAGTGCATCCCACCGCACACAACGGGGTACTGGATGCCCAGCATATCGCAAACGCGGCTCTTAAGCACCATCCTGGCCCGCTCGCTCGCTCGCTCGCTCGGCCAAACGCTTCCAATGCCTGCGGTCTCGTCAGCGCCAATCCGCCGCTCGCTCGGCTGATCGATTTGGGCTCTGGTCAATTGAAATCATGAACAACACCACCAGCAAGGACGAGTCCGTCCCTTGGCGCACTGCAGCCCAAGCGCGCCCAGGAGAAGGAGGAGAGACACTGGCAGACGGGGAAATACCGTGACGGGGACTGACTTCGGGAACATGCCATCGTGCGCCCATGGTGGAGTCGCGGGGAAATCACGAGTGCGCGCCACATCTGCGAGGCCGCATCCCTGTGTGATGTTTGGGCGACGCGTCCGAGCAGCAGCAACGACGCCGTCAGCCCAAGGGCGCGGGCTGCAAAACGGCGTTGGAAGTGACTCATGGCAATTGCACGGCCGCGGTCGCTCGCCCTTTTGCCAGATTCGGCGCGTGCGTGGCGGGCCAACTGAGCTTCTCCACGCTTGTCGTTTAGGGTATTTCCTCTAGCTAGAGGTAGCGACCGGACTCGGCCGTGGCCGCGGCGGTCTGCTTCGGACCGGGGCACTCTGTAAATGCCCCGTCCGGATCGCGGCCGGAGCGCGTCGCGGAGGTTGCTCTTCGCCGGGCCAGCTCTTGCGACTCGGCACACCTTCGTGCCCCAACTTGTTGACGAAGGCGACACGCAGGAAGCTCGACCTCGACGGCAATATCAACTCGAGGTTTGGCGTTTGGGCGCCGGATGAGCTGGCCGCCGAGGCCGAGGAAACGATGCATGCGATGCTGGGCTCGCACGATGTGGTCTTCGGTGTCCTCGGCAAGGACGCTACGTTCGCCGTATCACCTTTGCAACCAATCCCGGCAGCGACAGCGGGAGGATCGCCCGCAGTTCACCAGCTGAGGACCACAAAGGTTCGTCGCGCGGCGGTTCGTCGCGCGGCGGTTCGTCGCGTGGCGGAAGTCTCGACCTGGACTACTGGGTAAGAAGCTACTTCCGGATAAAAACGGTTTGCGTCAACTAACCCCGCGACGCTGTTCTACAAAATCCTCAAGCGGAGAACCGTTGCACGGCTACACATGCTCTCGCAGCTCGAAGAAAACGCTGCCTCCTTGGCCAGCCCTGAACGGGGCATCCTGCCCCGCAAAGCTGAGGGGACCGCCAAGACCGGCCACACAGGAACCGCAACCTCCGAGGCGCAACCAAAACTCTGAAGACGGGGAATGATGGGCTTCCGACCCGATCGTTGTCACGAAGCGCGCGACCGACCGCGACTAGCTCTAGAGCAAGTAGGGGCAATGCTGGCAATATCACGGGCGGATGAAAACGACTCGCTTCCGACCACCACCCGCGGCCCCAGTCGTTGCTCCAAGCAGCAACCTCTTCGAGAGAAGAGCAAGCCCGCAAAGTAGCCCAGACGAGGCCTGCGTGCCACCGCCGGCAGGCGAGAAGGCCAGAGCGGCGCCCTGTTCGGTCCTTCGCAAGCGCAAGTCCTTGCAAAGTAGAGTACTACTTGGACTTTCGGTGGAGCGGGTACATTAATTTAAGGTACTGCGAACAAAGCGGGGGAAAAACGTGCGTTTAAGGCGGAATCTATGATTGTGCGACGAGCAGACGCCGCTGTGGCAGGAGAGCAGGCAGGCGAGCACAGAGTGCAGGCAGGCAAGCAGGCGAGCAAGCAGGCACTGGAGCAGGTGGATTGTGTACTTGAGCGCCTTGCAGTTGGGCCTGTAGAAGCGGCGGTGAACGATCGGCCGGGAGGATGAAGTGGACGGGCAAGGTCGACGACCTCGTGGACGGGCTGCGGAGGCTGAAGAAGGCACGCGAGGCCGCGAGGCTGGCCTGCGGAAGGTGCGCCGAGGCGAACAAGGATGCGCTCAAGCGGTTTGATGCTCTGGTGCAAGCGCTGCCCAACGAGGAAGCGGTGTCGCTGGCGAAAAGGGCCCTGGAAGGTGTGCTCGTGCGCGATGATTTCCAGCAGCTGCATGATGTCGTAGAGCAGCTGCAGGGCCTCAAGGACCCCGCTGAAGAAATCGAGGCCTTGCAGGAAAAGTACATGAGCCGGCAGGTCTCGGCGCATGTGAAAGAAGCTATCGAATCTGGCACGGTTCTCGATCTCCTGAGCGCCGAATCGCACGAAAAGCTGCTCCAGCTCTTGCTCAACAAAGCAAAGGGCAAATCAGCGGCAGCAGGAGGGGCGGGGGGTCCTGTTCAACGGCGACGCGAGTCGGTAGATACACGGAACGCTGCCACGCGAGGAACGACGATGCGGTCGCCCTCGGCTTCCTCGCTTGGGACGGCCACGCCGACCCTGAGCAAGCAACTCCGGCGCGCAAAGGCCACGATGCCCTCCACAGGCAGCTCGGGCCCGAAGCGGCGCCAAGCCCCGAGCCCGCCGCCCGATTCGCCGACAGACACTGCCTCCAGCAAACGCAGCAAGCGCCTCACCGAGACCACTAAGATGCTCGTCGCCGACGCGTACTTCCGGCAAATGGTCGCGCGCGACGTTGCAACAAAGTACCTGGCTGAGCGCGGCGTGAACGAGCGCGCGATCTACCCGCCGCTTGAAACCCTGGACTTGCCGCCGCAGGGCCGTTTCCCTCGTGGGGCCGAAGCTGCAGTCAAGGTGCTCTGCGCATTTGCCACCAAGGTTGCTGACGCCACGATCCTCGCCTTCGGCGAAGGGCCCGCAGCATCCTTTGAGCGCGCTTTTCCAAAATACGTGCTCAACTGGACGTTCGCGAAAAACAAGTTTCCGGCCTCTGACGCAGACCTCTACCAGGAATCCCAAGCCTACCGCAACATTGTGCGCGAGGCGGCCGACAGCCTGAGCCCAAAGGTGTTTCGCGAGATGGACAACTACACGTTTTTCGCCGCGCCGGCCCTTCACCTCGCCGCGCTCCAAGCGCTTCGGGCTCGCAGAAGACTTTCTGCATGCCATGCAGCGCGCCACGACATTCAGCCAGGCGGTCAAGCTGATCAACACGAAGGTCGACGTTCCCACAGAGGACGAGGCGGAAGAGGAGGAGGAGGAGGAGGAGGACAACGACGATGGGCTTGATGGCGCGGCCAAGCCGGAGGTGCCGCGCCCTGGCGACGGCACTCGCACAGAGGAAGCTAGCCGCGTGGGGGCAAAGCCATCAGGGCAAGCAGCAGCCGCCGTAGCGAGGCACTCGCCCGATGTAAGAAAGCGAGCGCCTCAGAGCCGGGTAGCGTCGCCCGATTCAAAGAAGCGGGGCTCGCCGACAAAGGTCGCGCCGCGCTCGCCGATCCGGCTGGCAGAGGCTTCAGCGAGGGAGCAAGAAGGAGAAGCCGAGCAGAGCAACGGCGGCAGCAGCGTCGCGGGCGCTGCCTCAACTGGCGGGAGTGGCGCTGTAGCCAGCGCTTGAAGGGAGCCATGAGGAAGGGCAAGCACAGCAGCCCTGATTGACGGCCCAGCAGCAAGCCAGCAGAGCGCGCCTCTGCCTCCCTGTCGGGCCCCGAAACGCGTTTCAAGACGCGCCGGCACGGAGAGGAATACCTCGACTAGCTAGCTAGCAAGGCCTCGGAATTGAGTCAGATGCAATGATGTTTTTAAAAAAAATTACTCAATCTACCACGCAATCTAACGTTGCCGGGCGCCAACGGGGTCGAAAAAGATCACCCTGGCTTGGTGCATGTCCTGCCAGGAAGCGGGAGACCATAGCAGACCGGGGCAGCGCCTACGAGGTACTTGAGTTTGCACACGGATCGCGATCGAGCCACGGCCTCGCAGAGCGTCAGCGCAGGCCCGGGGCTGCCCACCACCCATGTCTCTAGGAGAGACGTGGTAAAGCGGTCGATGTCTTTGTCAGTGACGTCCCACAAATTGCCTACCACCGCAGGTGCACCAGCCAAAATATACCCGAGTACAACCCCGGCAGGCTCGAAGAGCCCCTGCGGGTGGAGCCTACCGCTGCTGCACCCCATTAGCAGCGTGCACGCGCACTTGCTGAGCCGGGCGATCTGCTCGCGGCTTAGAATGTCCTCGCCACTGCCGTGGCCGCAAAAGACGACGAGGTCCTTTTCCTCCAATCCTTCGCGGAAAAACTTGGCGTGGTCCTCCGCGGGGCGCGCACCTGCCACGCCTTCCAAGTCCATCACTGCGGCAACCCTCTCGAAAACGGGCTCGAGCGCTGCTTGGGTCGCCTCGAGGTCGCCGCGAGGATCGACCACGAATCGGCCCGTTTCCACTGGGCTGGCCGAGTTCCAGTCACGGAGGCGCTCCAAAACGAACGGCAGAGAGGGCATTCGCGATATCGACATAGACGACAGCGAAGGAACGCACTCGAGCGGGATACCTTGCAGCTGCTCAGAGAGTATCACAACGAGGTGGCCTGGAACCCGCCCTGCAGGTCCTATGGACGCACCCACGCCGCGGCGTCGGGCAACCGCTTCTCGCCGAGCCCTTCGGGCGGCGTCGAGGGCGTGGCAATGAGCTACGAGGCGCTCCGTGAGCGCCTTCTTGAGTCCGCTTGTCGAAAGCCCGGCCTCGGCAAGGTGCGCCTTCAGCTCGACGACCTTGAGCTTTCCAATAGCCTTGGCGTCCAGAGCCCCCTCTTCGTCCTCCTCGCTCTCCGAGTCAGACCCAGCGACAGAGACTTGCCGAGAGACACCACACCCTGCGCCGTCCTCACGCAAACAACCGCCTACGAGAGCCTGCAAGTCCTGGAGGATGGCAAGGACTGCTTCAGAATCGCCAGCCTCCGCGTCGACCGCGAACACGACGCGCAGAATCGCGACCAAATCTACGTCGCTACCGGCAGGCCGGCCGATGAGGTACTCGACTAAAGTGTCGAGCACACTTGGGACGGCGTTGCAATTCGCTCCGGCGCACATCAAGCGGTCAGCAAGTAACCGCCCGTGGCCTGCTCTCGAGCGCGTCTCAGATCCAGCAGGTGGTGCGAGCATGAAGAGTAGCGGTGCGAGCCACTCTCTGTCCAGTTCCTCGAGAAAGTCCTTCACTTGGGCGTCAATATCCTTGCGCTGCGCCCACCACGCCCGCTTCTTGGAGCGATCCCATTCTGCTGCAGCGTCGGCTGTTACGCCCCGCGTTGTGCGCTCTGCCTCCTCGATGAGCGCTGCGAATTGTGCGGCGCGATCGTGCGCATCTGCGGTCAAACGGACCAGCACAGTTGCGGACCCGTTCGTGGTTTCCCGCGACACGAGCAGGGCGTGCCGGTCGTCATCGAGTAGCGACAAACTCACAATAGCCCAGCTTCCGGGCAAGACGTCCGCGACACTTGCACGCTGCAGCGCCGCGCCCTCTTCGAGGCTCAGCTTGGTCGTTTCGTGGAGCGATCTTGCTGCCCCCCCGCCTTGCTCAAGGCTAAGACGCTCAAGAGAAAGCGACATCGCAAAGGAAGCGTGCGCTAGATAAGCCACCGCCTCGGGCGTCCCATTCTGGGATTGAAGCGCAAAGCAGCTCAACGACCTGAACACACGCCTGTTCAGCTCTGGGTTGGCAAACTTGCGCCCAACAACAAAGGCCTCTTGCAGCAGCACGCGAGCGTTGGCTGCAGGCCGGCCTAACTCGTGGCCAGCCCATCCGAGCTCGACCAGGGCACTACTGAGCTGGTATTCCAGCAGGGGGGTCGCGCGGCACTGCGCGACAAGGTTCTCCAGTGAGCGCGCGGCTCGCTCGCGAGCCTGGCCACCAGCGGCAACGTCTGCTCGAGCGCCGAGCAGCAGGAGCTGGACCTGTGCCTCAACCAAGAAGGCCGACGGGGAGGCGTCCCAATCAGGGGCTGTGCCGCCCAAAACAAACCGCAGCCCCTCCACGTCCTCGAGCTCAACCTCTGCGACCCCGGTTCTCCCGGCGCCAAGATCGGAGTTGTCCGCGCTTCGGTGCTGGACCAAGCGCTTCCAAAGCGCCTCAGCGGCCTTGGCCGCGTCGCGAGCAACGCTCAGGTTGCCTTGGCGCAATGCAAACTCAGCTTGGGAAACCCGCGCTTCCATCTCATGCCGCGGGCCGGTCTCCGCTGCCAACGTGCCCAAGATCGCTTCTGCGTCGCAAAGTTTGCTTGTTTTCATGGCCATGGCAGACCTCAGCAACGCAAACCGGTTGCGCAGCACAACGGACCCGATGCGGTCCGCTAGAAGCCGGCCTTGCTCGTAGTAGTACTTTGCCCCACGCGGGTCCCCGCGCTGCTCGCGAATCTGGCCAACGAGGGCGATGCAGTCTCCCAACTCGCAGGCATGACGCCACTCGACGCCGGTTTGTGAAAAGGGCCCGCTCCAGGACGGCGCCAACGAACTGCGAAGCTGCAGCGCTTGCGTCGCGCTTTCAAGTGCGCCGCCCGAGTCATTGCCGCGCGCGAGTTGCAGGGACGCGAGTAGGAGAAGATTATCTGCTTCGAGCTCCTCGTCGCCCGCTTCGCGTGCTGCGCCAATCGCCTGGCAGACACGCGCATTGAGCGCGCCAAGCAAACTGCCAAGAATGTCCTCGCCTTTTCGCTCCACTCCGCCCGTCGAGCGCGCAGTCGGAGCGGGCGCGACCTGCCCGTCCTCGTCCGTGCGGCTAGAAAGGAACTCGTACTTGTAGAACTTTGCTGCCACGAGGGTTGCCGCGCGCTCTTCAAGCTTGTCGGCCTGCCGATACAAGACCCGAGCGAGCAACGAGCTCCCAAGCCGTGCCTCGCGCTGCGCCGCGAGACGAACAAGCGCATCGGTGCGATCCGTGCCGCACACACCAGATGCTAGAATACCCGCCGCACGGCTACTCAGCTCGTGTAACCCCATGTACTCGCAGAACTCGGCGGCGAAAGCGACGTCAAGGCCAATTGTGGAAATGCATGCTGGGGCTTCGTCTCTGGCCTGCTGCGAGTGGTCGCGCACGCACAACTCCCAGTCGTCAAGCGCCAGGGCTAGGACGTTGATTGCAGGCTCGAGGCTCTCCTCGGCCTGGTCGAGCAATGCGCACTCGCCATCCCGCAACGTGGCGGTCCAGACGGCCCCGAGCCAGAATCTCCCGAGTGCGAGTCGAGCGACCGGGCTAGCGAGGTCGAACTCTGACCGGGTCGCAAGCCTGCAGTGCGGCTCCGCACTACGCTCGAGAACGGCGACAGCCTTTTCTACGCGTGCGAGCGCGCGGCGGAGCGTGGCAGCCGCTTTCGGCTCGTCCTCGTCTTCATCGCTGTCCTCGGCGAGACCCACTTGACAACACCGTGGGCAATGCGCTTCATGAAAGTAGCGAAACCAGAGCGCTCGACTTGTCTCGATGTCGACGACCGCCTGCGCCTCTCGATGCTCAGGCGAGGCTTCTGCAAGCTCGGTCGCGCGAGCAAGCGCGCTGTCCTGCAGATTGCGCAACAGCTCGCGCGCGTCTGCGTTTTTGCAGGCGAGGCGAACGTAGCAGTCAATCTCGAGACGCAACAAGCGCATGTCCAGGGCGCTCCTCGCGTTGTCAGATAGCCCGAGCGCGTCCATCTCGTCTTGGAGCGTCACAAGCGCGCGACGCGCTGAACGCAGCCGCTCCATATTGATAGCTGTA
>BLSG01000296.1:103408-114246 GCA_012862495.1 Thraustochytrium aureum | reverse complement strand
CCGCGCTGCGGACTGCGCTGCGGACGAGGAGAATGCTGGCCCATGACTACATCCCGAGGTCCGGGCTCGACGCCCTGCGAAACTACAAGTACAAGTCCGGTGAGTACTCGTGGCTCGACCTCCAGCTCAACAACTTTTGGTTCTGGTGCGCCGAGCAGCTGCCGCGCTCCATGGCGCCAAACCTAGTGACGCTCATCGGCACGTTCCATTTATTTGTGATCGCCTTCCTGGCCGAGGTCTACGACTCTGGTCTCGAAGGCAAATCGCCCGCCTGGGTCTATCTCGTCAACGCGTGGTGCCTCTTCGTGTACCAGACCATGGACGCCGTGGACGGCAAGCAAGCGCGCCGCACCGGCTCCTCCTCGCCGCTCGGCCAACTCTTCGACCACGGCTGCGACGCGCTTGGGACCACCTTTATCGCAATCGGCCTCTGCAGTCTGATGGGCTTTGGCGGCTCCGTGCACACGATCGCCATCCTAGGAACGGTCCAGATTCCGTTTTACCTGTGCCAATGGGAAGAGAACCACGTGCACGTGCTCCGCGCCCAGGTGGGCAACTTTGGCGTCACGGAAGGACAGTACCTGTCCATGTCGCTCAACCTCGCAACCGCTGTGCTCGGCTCGGCCTTCTGGAAGATGACGGTCGCCGAGCTCTTGACGCTCGTCGGGCTCGCCGCCCTGCCCCTGCCCCCGCTCGTTTCCGGCCTCGAGCTGCGCGTCGCCTCGGTGTTCATCGGCGGCTTCTTTCCGTTCATGCTCGGCGCCTCGACGGTGGTCTCGGTGGCTCGGTCCGGCACCAACTTTGCGCGCGCTTTGCTGCTCACCGCGCCCCTTGTTCTCCAGCAGGGCCTCCAGATCACCACGTGCTTGGTCTCGCCGGGGAAGGAGGTGTTTGCCGAGCACCCCGTGCCGCTCATCGTCGTGCAAGGCGTCCTCCTCTCTCACCTTGCGAACCGGATCATCGTGGCGTCCGTGTGCCTCCTCGAGTTTCCAATCGTGCACAAGATCCTGTTCCCAGCGCCTCTCCTGACGGGGCTCATCTTGGCGCTGCAGCCGGCAGAGGGCGAGTCTCTGCAGGGCTGGGAGACGGGGCCTCGTCCTCGGCCTCTTTGTCGTTTACGGAGCGGCGATCGTGTTTCAGTTTGCGCACTTCGTCGTCAACGTCACCATCGCGATTACGCGTCACCTGGGCATCCGCTGCTTCTCTCTCGAGAAGCGCAACAGCAAGTAGGCGACTTGCAACCTCGCAGTCCGCAAATCGACGATGCGTGAGCAAATGCAGCAGCAGCCAGGACCACGCTCGCCGGGCGTAAGGCCGAGGCCGAAGGCTGAGGCTGAGTAGAAGAACACCGTGCCTAGCGTCGCGTCAGCTGCGACGCAAACGCGGCGCGCGCGCCACTGACTGGCGCGCTTGGCCTGAGCATAGACCATACCAAACCCGTTACCACCGCGACAGCACCCGCGCCACATCGAGCCAGACCAAGAAAATAACAGCACAACCACTTGCGATTCCACCGCGTAGCGTCGCCGCCCGCTGTCCCAATCTGCGCGCATGCATGTGCCGCGCAGAGCGTTAGGTTGCCCGCCGCCCGGTTGCGGGCGACTCTCGCGCGTCACCAGCCCTCGTATCGTTTATGATTTGCGCACCCTGATTCACGTCACAGGGGAGTTCATGTGACGCGCGGAGGAAACTGAGGGATTTTTTATCCGGTGAGACGGCAAGCAACGCAGGCGACGTCCAGTCGCAGCACCAGCAGAGCCGAAGCGGCAAGCGGCAAGGCCTTGGCTGAGCGGGAGCCAGAGCGGCGCTTGTCGTGAAGCTCGCGATTGCACGGAGGGATAGCGCGGCTGGCCTCGCCAGCAGGCCGGCCGGTTGGGTTCGTAGGCCTCCAGCTCGCTTGTGACAACGAGGCGAGCGAAAGCGAAATGGCGGAAATACCGGCCTATGCGGCACTGCGCGACCCGCACTGCGCGATGGCGCGGTCGCCGCAGATGCAAAGGCAGGTGATCAAGTCTGCAAAGATGCAAGCAAAGAGAACGACTCGCACCGGGCCGACCGGCGAAGCCGGGGCGCGCGCTCCCGTCGCTCTGCGAAGCACCTCGACTGCGTCGAGCGGGGTCACCTTCCAGAGGCCGAGCGGCACGGACCCGACAAAGGAGGTGGAGGTCCTCAAGTGCATTGTGCTGCGTGAGAATTATTTGGAGCGTCTCAAGCAACTCGCGAAGAAGAACATAGCGCCTCACCAAGACCACTTCTGCGACCTTGTCGAACTTACCCGCACAGTATCGCTGGAAGCCGTCGAGAGCATCGTGCGCTGGAAGCGCGGGGCGCCACCCGGGTCTCAGTTTGTGTGGAATGGGATCAACTACCTCTTGCGCATGCCCTCAGACCTCGACTTCCTCGACAAGAGCGCAGCTGTCCGCGGGTGGCTTGGCGCAACAGCAGTTCGAAACCCGTTTATGGTTGAGCGCAACCTGGACGAGAGCCCAGCAGCGAGCGCCAACTCGGGAACTATGACGCCAAGCACGGCGTCGTCCAAGAGACGCTCAACAGCAGGCTCCGCGCGACGCCTGAACGGCACCAGCGGTGGACCCTCGCCTGCAAGAACCCCAACCAGCTCCGGCGCCCCAGAGAGCCCCTCGCACCGCTCGCGCAAGCGCGCAAGAGGAGCTCCTTCAGGCTCTCGGTCTGCCTCCTCACGGAACGGAGCCAACCCCTATACCACCCCTGTGCTCAACGACCCGTCCATGCAGCCCACCAAAGCGACTCCAGCCTCTCCGCAGGCAGCGCAGCGGCGGCTGCAAGCACAACAGCACGACCAGGATGACGCGACTAAGAGAAAGGCGGCCGAGGCAGACCAGGCCGCCGCGCTTACGGTACCGCACGACGAAGTCGACATGATTCGTGTAGTAGAAGCCGAGCGCGTCCTGCTGCAAGAGGAGGAGATGTTCGGCCGGTTCACCCGAAACCAGCTGGGCCTTGTCGTCCCTGTGGAGCTCGGCAAGGACGAGTCCAACATCCACGGCACGAAGACGATGCCGGTCCCGCAAGCCCGAGACGTCCTCGACCAAGATCCAACCCTCTCCCCGGCAGCAAAGCGCGTCGCACGCGCCGCCGACCGGCGCAACTGGAAGAACGGCTCGTACATCGCAGAAAAGGCGAAACAAGGTGGCGAGCTGGGCCCAATCACCAAGAAGCGCGCCATGGGCAAGCGGCAAACGCCCATGCGCCGCAGCCGGGCCGCGCAGATCGAGCTCGAGATTCGGCGTGCCAAGAGCGAGACCGTGTCCCTAGAATCCGAGCTTGTTCTCATGCGCGGAACGCTGGAGCGTTCGCGCCAGGAGCTCGCCGTGCTTCAGGCCGAAGCCGACCACGAAGCAGCAATGAGCGTGGCCGGCACCGCGGACCCAGCGCACCGCGCGAGAGCCCTCCTGGTCAAGGAGTCCGTCGTTGCGCGCACCGAGGAGGAAGTAGCCAGGCGCCAGGCGGAGCTCGAGCATAAACTGCTCCTTGTTGAGCGCAAGGAAGCCATTCGTCAAGAATTTCGCAAGCGCCAGCAAGAAGACCAGTTGCGTGTCCGAAACGAGACGATCGCCAAGAAGCGCAAGGAGGCAGACCGCTTCTCCAGCCAAGTCGACCTGGACCTCGACCAGCTCGCCGAGCAAAGTCGCGGGGAAGGACACGGAGCGAGCGTGCGCCCCCCCAACGCGATAGAAGCCCCCCCTGCGGGCACCCTGGGGGCCCTCGTCGCCCCAGCGATCCGCCCAGAGCATGCCGCAGCAGAGCAGATCCAGCGCATCGTTCGCGGTCGCCTTGGTCGCATCCGCTTCGAGCTAATATTTACAACGCGGTCAAATGCGGCGCTTCGCATCGAATCCTGGTCTCGGATGCTGGTGGGCAAGTGGCGGGCCCGGTCCTTGCGGCTTGAGCGCGACACCGCCGTGCTGATCCAGTCTGTCGTGAGGGGCCACGCGGGGCGGCAGCGTGTGCGACGAATCCGCGCCGCAAAACGCCGCCTGGAAGCCTGCGTGATGATCCAGCGGACCTGGCGCGCCTATCGCGGCCGGATGCGGAGCAGGCACAAACGCGAACTTGTCTCCATGGGCAAGTTCTGCCGCTCGACAGCCAACTCGATTTATCAGAGCGATTTGCTAAAGTTGGCCAAGGTCAAGCCGGACGAAATCGAGCCAGTCATGCTGTCCCTAATGCAGTGCTGCCTGCTAATTACCGCCAGAGGAACGCGGGCGCCGGATGCTGGGGTCGAGCAGCTGATGAACTGGAAGGCCTGCAAGCGCGCGCTTCGAAGAGGACACTTTCTCGACAAGGTCAAGGCACTCGCAGCAGCAGCGCACGCCGGCGCCCTCTTCCTGCACCCAAAGCGCGCCGAGGCCGTGCGCAGGCACTTCCACGACCCCAACCTGACCAGCAAGTTCCTGGCCACTGTCCGCGTCGGGGCGCAAGTCTCGCAGTTGCTTCTCCAGTGGCTTGAGAGCCTGCTGCACTGCCACGACATTGTTCCCGAGTTTGTTCTCCCTGGCGCGGAGCACTCGCCCGAGTGGGCTGCCGTCCTAGCCGCCGACGACCCAGGCGGCCTCGAGCTCTGGGAGCCCAGCGAAACTGACTACGACAGCGACAAGATTGACCCCGAAAAGTACGTTCCCGAGGACGTTCTGCGCTGCCGCACCCAGCGCCCGCGGCCTCTGGTGATCGCGCTGGCTGGCGACGTGCCGGCGGGCGCGAGGCGCCAGCTTAGCGAGCGCCTCAAGTCCGCGCTTCCAGGTACCTTTGCGCATGTCGGCGGGTGCCAGATCAACGTCCGCGTCTTGCAAGACCTCATTGACAGCGGTCAGTCTGTTCTGCTCGATGTCAGTATCGGCGTCGGCGCGAAAGAGCGCAACACCTTCATGCGGCAGATGCTCGTCGCCAAGTCCACACTCGAGCCGCGGCCGCTTTTCATCCTCGTTCGCGGGTGCGAGCGAAACCGCGGTCGCCGGGGAATTGGCCAGGTAGCTGGCCTTGGGCAGCCTGAAGCGGGGCCCATCAGCGACAACGGCGGGGCTCTTGCCGCGATTCGGAGCGCCCTAGAAACCGCCGGGACTTGTGTGGATCGGACCAATTGGCCGCACAATATGCTCGTCGAGGAGGAAGAGCTGACCGGCTCTGCACCTCTCGAGGGCACCGACCCTGAGCTTATCGAGCGCCTCGCGAGTGACTTGCGCCTAAAGGCGTTCCAGGAAGACAAGAGCTCCGCCGAGTTTATTTTGGCGTCGCCTTCGAGCCACCGCCAGCTTGGCGAGCTAGCCTTGGTCTCGGCGCCGCCCATCCCGCTCGTCTTGGTCATGGAGGCCACCATGATTCTCCTCAGCCCGGACAAGACCTTCTCAGGGCGCCAGGGTACAGTGAGCGCTGTCACGTGGGAAAACGCGGCCCCGCTGCTGCTCCTGCCGTGCGGCGAACTGGCCCGGAGACTTGCAAACGTGAACATGGACGACGTGCCGCAGGAGAACGCCCTTGCGCTCGCAGAGTACCTCAATCATGAAGGCTTTCCGAGCCTCGTTGGGTCCACGCCCGCAGGAACTGCTGCTCTGCACGAGCTCGACCCTTATCCGATCGCCAAGACGATCTTGTGGTGGGTCTTCTCGACAACCCAGTACGCTCTCGGCCTCCATGAGCAAGGTGGCCCGCCGCCCCCGCTCTCCAAAGGAACGAACGACGTGTTTGCGTCAGTTGTGACGGTGAGAGACGGCATCCAGCAGTTTCCTGACGGGTACGAGCCGCGGCAAGACCGATGGCCTTCGCACGTGACCGGCGAGCTCAACTTGCAGAGCGACGGTTGGCGGCTCGCCTTTGCGCACCTTCTCACAGTTGCTCTTCGCGACCTCAAGGTCTTCAGCGTTGCGCTCAACGTACCCGTTTACGAGTCCCCGCAGACCGAGGTCATGCCTCCGTCAATGTCGCTCTCCCGCGAGGGCCGGAATCGACGGCACCTCGTTTTTTGCATCCACAGGGACCCCTTGGCGGAGTCAATGTTCTTTGTCGCATACGACCCGACAACGAGCGCCAACTATGTCACCATAGTTCGAGACGCGGACGTCAACAGGCTGTTGGGGCCAAACTCTATCGAGATGCGCGACCCACGCAAGCCACCGCGAACTGCAACAGAGCTGTACCGGCGCCTACTCGAACTGGCTGCGCTCGAGCGCCCCCACCAAAAGACCTTTGGCGCTCCCGCTCCGCCCCTCAAGCTCGTGCTGCGCCGCAAGAAGCGTCGCCTCGTGCGCACGGTGCGCAAGCTCGGCTCCCACTCAACGACGATCACCGCGAGCGAGGCTGCGCCAGGCGAGATCATTCTCGAGGCCTACGTAGCAGAGACGAGCCAGAACTTTTCCGTCGCGGTCGACACTGAAGGCGTGTTGCGAATCGCGCGCGCATCCTCTTCGAGCCGCGAGCAGCGCGACCTTCGATCCAAGTGCGGTACAAAAATGGTTCATCACCTCTTGGATCGTCTCACGCTCCGCAGGGCCACGAAAATGCGCCCCGCTGGACTCATCGTGCACCATGGCATCGTCCCTGGGCGAAAGGTCTTTGAAGGGACGGTCAAGATAGCGGACGGGTCAGGTCGCGCTGCCGGCTGTGACCACCTCGTCGCGGTGCACGTCTCCACAGCAACAAAGGCGCTCAGAGTGGTTGCCTACCGACCTGCGACGAGTTCGCGAGCAGAATTCGTGCTCTCTGAGAAGGCGCGACTCCTTCTTCTCGGCTCCCTGAATGAAGGCGAGCGCAGCACTTGGCTCGAGGCGCTCTTCCGTCACCTCAAGTTCCGCAAACAGAGCTTCATCAAGTCTTTCGCGAGCACAACGAGCGGCGCTGTCAACGCCGCCTTGGACGGATCGGAGCGCGTCGTCGTCTTGGACCGCAGGCTTTTCACCGCGCACTGCAAAGTGCCCATCGAAGCGGCGTCTGGGAGAGCGCAACACAACGCCCACGTGCCCGCAGGCGAGGACGGCGCGCAGCACAACGCCCAAGTGCCGGCAGGCGACGATGGCGCGCAACCTGTTCACGCCGAGCATCGAGACCCTACCGCAGCCTTCAAGGGGCTAGAAGTTCATTTTTGCGTTGCTGCCAGCTCGGTCCTCGTGCAGGGCGAAGACGACGACGATTTCTATGACGACGAGCTCGATGACGACTCAAAGCTTAGCAACTTTAGGAACCCACGGGTGAAGGCTGCAGCCGACCTCGTCGCCGTTGACAGCGAGACGGGCGCCAGGTACCAACTCTGCCTCTCGGAGGACCAAGTCGCCGCGATCCTCGGGGGGCGCCTGCTGTGCCAGACTTCGGAGGACTTCAAGGCGGTGCTCGCCAGCCTGCGTCTGAGCGCTCCGCCAAGCGCGGAGGCGCCTCTATCTCTTGTCGCGTGGCACAACGGCCAGGTTCTTGGGCATGCGGAGATGCGCGTGCTGACCCAAGAGTCGATCGAGCTTGTGCCACAGGCCGCCAAATTGCAGCCTGACCCAGAGCCCTCGAGCCCAAGGGCAGAGGTCACTGACTGCGCTGCTGTCCCCAACGGCACTGCTTCCGCTGATGGTGCAGCTGCCTTAGACGCGGCGCCCAACGTCGAGCCAGTGGGTCTCGATAGCGGAGGAGCGACCGCCGACAAGCCCCAGATCGAAGGCGCCGCCGCGAAGCTACGCATGGCGCCGCTTCCGCAAGTGATCTCAGCCGAGCTCGATGTGGTCAACTTGGATGTCACACGCTCAGTGCCGGTCGCCGATAGGAGCTCGACGCCCCCCGGCGAGCTCGTATACAAGCACGGCCACCGCATTGGTGGTCCTGCAGGTCGCTACGTCGTATTCTCCGTGTGGGTTCAGGGTGCTCTGCCGGAGGGAGAAGCAGACCGCTTCAATTCAGAGCACCAGCCCGAGCGCGGGCTCGTATTTCAAGCCTATGACCCGGCAACTCGGGAGACGTCGCGACTGGCCTTGCTTACGACAGACGAACTCCGCGCGGCCGTCGGCCCTCGGCAGGACCTTCTCAGCTCGGGCAAAGACCTCGAACTCGTCGCATATCTGCTCAAGGAGCGCCTGTTTCTCG
Source organism: Thraustochytrium aureum (assembly GCA_012862495.1). Classification (NCBI taxonomy): domain Eukaryota; class Bigyra; order Thraustochytrida; family Thraustochytriidae; genus Thraustochytrium; species Thraustochytrium aureum. The sequence continues at coordinate 106,155 of BLSG01000296.1, read as the reverse complement.
AGAGGAGGCCACCGTCCAACCTGTCCGGCGCTGAAGATGGCCGCGTTGAGGCGGCCGAGGAGGGAAGCAAGGCCGCTGCTGCTACGTTGTGCTTGGTCGTCAAGCAGAGCAAGCTCTTTGGCGTGGACAAGGTCACGCCTTTCAACAAGACGGACATCGACGACGCGGAGGCCAACGCGCTCAGCGAGGAGCGCGTGATTCTGCCCGACGGCGAGCACACTGCTGGCACAGAGCGCGGCTCCAAGCTGCTCAGTGTCGGTCACAACGTCCCTGTGCTCCATGAGACGACGAGCAACCTCACAGAGTTTGTAATCGTCACCGTGTTCGAGACTGGCGCAGCCGAGCTCCTCGAGGAGCAGGGCGGCGGTGAGGCGCCAACTCTGCGAGTATACGCGTACAGTCCGGAGCGCCAGAGCAGCATCCGTCTCGAGCTGGCGGCTGCCGACCTTTTCGAGGCCATCGACGGCGATCGCAGGCTCTTGGCTCCGCTCGCGCGCAAGGAGATGGTCAAAAAGCTCGTGCCCGTGCTCCGCATCCGGCGCAGCCTCGACGCGACGTGCCCGGACGAGCTCTTGGCCCCGTGGCGGCAGATCCGGAAGGAGCGCGTATTTGCACCACCGGCGCCGTTTTCAACAGACCAAGGGCGCGGCGGTCCAGCAAAGCTATTTTCGACAGGGATTCACTCGTCAAACGCGGTCTCTGTCATCGTCACTGCGCTGCTGGTGGAGCAGAGCGCCGAGCAGCTCTCGCTCGCTGGAGCCGGTGCAGACCAGTATGCGCTGTGGATACTGGTGTACGAGCCGGCTTTGGGTCTCAAAGCGCACGTTCGCGTGCCTCGTTGCGAACGCACCAGCGCAGCTCTCGACGCGTGCGTCGGCGGGCCTCGCGCCAGCCGTTGGCGCACGAGTTGGTTCTCGATCTATTGCGGCGGCGCCTCGTCGTTCAGCACGCGACCGACTACGTTGAAAATCGAAAGTCGATGTCGGCGTACCTTCGCGGCATAACAGACAAGGTGGACCGAGCATTTGCCGAGCCCGGCAGTGACCTGCAAGGCGATGCCGCTCAGGGAGAGGACAAGGACGGCGCTGAGAGCGAAGCATCTGTGGACCAGCGATCGGCTGCCACTTCAGAGGAGTCGGTCGAAGCAGGGGCGGGCTGGAACGAGCGCCGCTTCCTCCTCCCAAATGTTATGTCTCGGGCGCTTTTGGCGCGTCGGGTGGGCCGCGTGTCTGGCGTCTATTCTGTTGTGACGGCGCACGAGCTCGTCGACAAGGCAGACAGCTCGGTCATTCGAGGCATCCACATTCGGGTATACTGCCCGTCCATCTCGCAGCAGGCGTCGACGAGTGTCGAGCTCGCCGAGTCTGAGCGCGCCGACGCAGCTGCCATTGCTGCCCGACTTGCTGCAGAGGTGGAAATCGTTTTCGACTCTGCAGAGACTCACATGACCCTCAGACTGGGCGAGAGTGATGCAGGCCGAGTTGGAACAGACCGGCCATGAATGGAGCAGGCGCAGGCGCCCCTGCCGACTGATTGTTGCTTTTCGTCGCCCGCCAAAGTACTCTACTACATACACACAAAAAAGAAACTAGGATTCAGTCTTCGTCATTTTCTTCAGGAAGCGCGAGGCCCTCAAGCCCAAGCAGGCCAGCTCGAGCAGCTCGCAGATCTACACGACCAGCCGCTCGTTGACCTGCTGTCTCGTTCGCAAGCTGCGCTTCACAAGACGGCGGCGCTCCTCAGAGTTCATGAGGACCGGAAAGGCTTCCTGCAGGCACTTAATCGACCAGGGCCATGCGCGAATCGGGTTGCCCTCGAAGTTTACGATTCTCAAGTTTGGCAGGCTCTTGGTGGTAAAGTCCTCCGGAAACTCCGCAAGGTCGTTGTTGCGCGCGTCCAGGGACTCGAGGCGAACTAGGTTGCAGATTGCATCGGGTAGGTCTGCCAACCGGTTGTCGCCAATGTAGAGCTCCTTGAGGCGGCTCAGAGCCCCCAGCTCGCTCGGCAGCTGCGCGAGCTTGTTCGACTGAAGCTGAAGCTTTTCGAGCCGCTCCAAGTTGCCGAGGCCTGGTGGGATTTCCCGGAGCTTGTTGAACGAGATGTTGAGTATCTCGAGGTTTTTCAGCAGATCGATGTTGCCCGGCAAGTACTCGAGCCCGTTCCCGCGGAGGTTGAGCGTCCGAATAAAGGCCACCGCAAAGGCGTCCCCAGGAAAGAGCTCGAGCTTGAGCGCCGCCAGGTTGAGTTCATCCTTGCCCGTCAGCTGGCAATCTCGAATACGTTCATCGACTTGGCGCTTCTCGCCTGTCTTGACGATCTCCCCGTCCATGCTGCGCTGTGCGCCCAAACAATACCGCGACCGTGGCACAAAAATGCGCCTCAAAAGCGCCTTCACGAGCACGTCCTCGCGGCCCGCGGCTCCTCCTCGTGCATTGAGTCCCTGGCGCGCTCGTCCCCACCGCCGCTCATCCACATTCTCCGCATCCACGGCACCATCTCTCAACCGACATATAACCCGCTAAATCACTCCATCTTCACCTTGGCCGTATCACGTTTCTACCGGACCCGGCGCACTTTATAATAACACCTATGCTACCGTACCCCTCTAAAATAGCACCCCTCTAATTGCACCGGAAAAACAGACTCGCAAACCTTCGCCCTATCTGCCTCTAATAACGGACCAGCCGGTGGGTCGGTTAACTATGCGCCAAGCTGGGCAAGCTGACCCGCTATTAAGAACCGCGTCA
>BLSG01000296.1:42934-55603 GCA_012862495.1 Thraustochytrium aureum | reverse complement strand
GCCGAAGCGCCGTGCTGACGGAGGCGACGGCGGTGGCGCCGCGCAGAGCAAGGCACGCCGAAAAGCGCAGACAGCGGCGAGATATGGTGCTCGATGTGGCCAGCGTGATGCAACGCATAGGGTGGGCAGCGCACAAGGAAGGGTTTCCGCACCACGCGCAGTTTTACCTCCAAGCCGCGCTTCGCCTCCAGAAGGCCGTCGCAGATGGGGAGGATTCCATCCAAGCCGCTGTGATGCTTCGAGAGCTCGGAGCCGTCGAGTTTTGCCTCGGAAAGTACGACACGGGTCGGGACCTAGCAGAAGCTGCGCTGGCCATGAGCTCTAGGCTCGCAGCCCAGGGACCGTCAGCCGCGAAGGGGTGCGCTGAACAGGCCTGCTTAACCCTCGGCACGATCGCCGAAGCCACGGGGGCGCTCGAAGAGAGCCAGGCCATGTACGACCGCGCACTCAAGATTAGCCGCCAGACCAAAAATATCAAGTACGCCGCTCGCTGCATGGTCGGGCTCGCCTCGCTGCTTGTGCAACGAGACAACCTCACGCCAGCCATGGAGACGCTCAAGAGCGCGCTCGAGCTGCAGAGGAATTCCCTGGGGGAACGGCACAGGGACTTTGCTCAGACGGTCAAGTGCATCGCCGAGGTGCTCAACCGGCAGGGCAAGTACTCCGAGAGCCTGAGCTGGCATAAACGAGCCCATCAAATCAGGTTGGCGGCCCTGGGCGAGACGCACCCTGACACTGTCGAGTCCGTGGTCTGCTTGGCCGAGCTTCACACCACGCAGGGAAGGTACTCGAAGGCCATCAACATGCTCAAGCCTGCGCTCTCTGAGACAGAGGCGCGCCTCGGCGGTCGCCACATTCGCGTTGGAGCTATCTTGCAGGCGCTCGCCCACGTGTACTATGCGCTAAAGTCTCTGGACAAGGCTAAAGAGCTCCACCAGCGCGACTTGGAAATACGCGAAGAGGTGCTCGGCCCTGACAACCCGCGCCTCGCCGGCCCGCTCAACAACCTAGGCATTGTGCATGAAACCAAGGGCGATCTGAGCAAGGCGCTAGAGTTCTACAACCGCGCGCTCGCGATCGAGCGAGCGGCCTCAAATGGCCGACATCTCGCTGTTGCGGGCCTGCTCCACAACATCGCCGTCGTGCTTGAGCAGCAGGACAAGCACGAGGAGGCCCTCGAGCACCTCGAGAGCGACTACGAGATCACCACCTCGGTGCTCGGCCCGGACCACCCCTACGTGGCCCAAAACCTCACCAACAGGGCCGGGATCTTCAAGCAGCAGGGAAACACTGAGCTCGCGCTTCAAAGCTACACCCGTGCCCTGGAGATTCGTCGCAGGGTTTTTGGAGAGCGCCACCCGGAGGTTGCGGACGTTCTCTTCAACCTCGCACTTCTGCGCCAAAAGATGGGCGATGTCGACCTCGCAAGGCGCGAGATGCAAGAATCGTTCGAGATTTCGCTTCAAGTCCTCGGCCCCGACCACGATCACACTGTTGGCGCGAGAAATCGACTGCGGCAGTACGCCGGCTTCGTATTGCGTCCCTCGTCGACCGCGTCGTCGACCTCGGCGTTGCTGCCGCATTCAAGCTCATCGAACTCGGGCTTGACTTCGAGCTCGTCGACTTCGAGCGCGCAGCAGCAGGTTGAATTGCCCGCGCTTCGGCAGGCCGAGCGGCCCGAGGCAGCGCGTGCTCAAGACGCTTCTGGGCCTGGCTCGGGCCCCGCGATCAAAGTTCAGGTTGAAGAGATACAAGGGCGAGACGAGGGGGGGCGAGGACCACCAGACAACCTTGGCGGGAGCTGAGGAAAGCCGCTCAAGCTATAGCGTCGGGCAAGGGCGGATGTTCATGAAATGTGATGTTTGTTTTGTTCTTTCTTGCTCGAGCACGGGGTAGGGTACTCTATGTTGATGCTGTTTGTCTTGTTCTTGCTCGATCGCGAGCGTGTTCTGAGGTGTTTGGATGGGATGGGATGGAGGGAGGGGTGGATGTGTCGGATAGAGTACACTGCGCAAGGGCACCGCGGCAGCGAGGCTGCACGGCGCATCTTGCGGACTTCTGCTGTTTGGGTTTCGCAATCGACGACCGCAGCCAGTCGTAGAGTTTGACGCTGCGGCGTGTGCCCAGGTCCTCGCTTGGTTTCGCCACATCGCATCTAACATCAATCAAAACTTGAGCGAACAGAACAAGGCCACGCCAGCCTTGATGTACTCGGAAATGTCGCTCAGGTCGCGGTTGTTGACGATCTCCGTGCCCCGAGCAGGCACGCTGATCCACATCACAAAGTTTGTGCTGTGGCCAGTGGTGGAGAGCGTCCCGGCGCGAGAGAGCACCTTGTAGAGTGGCGCGCGATACACGTTCTCCTTGACCTCCTCGCGATGCTGCTCTGGGTCGAGACGGATCACCGGCATGGCCTCATAGAGCACCTTGGGCTTGGATGCCGCCAGCATCCCTGCCTCCTTGTCCCCACCTCGCGCCCTCAATGAAAAGACCGTGCACGTAGCAGCCCGTCTCGGGCTTGGCCGTGACGTCCTCGAGTTCGAGCCGCGGGGAAACTTGTGCACAAAGGAGCAGGTGTCAATAGCATACCCCTTGGCACGCGCAAAGTTCTGCAGTTGCCCAGTCAAAAACGCCTGCTGGAAGAAAAAACCCGACAGCCAGTACGCTGGCGGGTTGCCATCCTGCACCCACAGCCGCAAAAAGTTTAGCCGCTCCAGGAACTCGTCAACCCACCCGGTGAGCGGCTTCAAGCAAGGGTACGCCTTAGCTTCCCAACTGACGGGGACGCGCTGTGTGAAGATGGCGTCAGCCATGGCCTCGAGCTCCGCGCTGAGCACCACAAGGCCCTTCAGCGCGCGCTTGAGCTGCGGCAGCGTGGCCTTGACGACATCGAGCAGAGCTTGGTACCGCGTGGCCTCCTGCAGAAGCACGGTATTCATCGACTCGTCGTACCGGGTCGGGTAAGCCATGGCAATTGCCTCCAGGTCAAAGTTGTCCGGGAGCCGCTCCAAGGTCTCGTCGCAAAACGCCGCGATGGCCTGCTCGCGCGGGTTGGCGCCGCTACTCGAGCTCTTTGGCTGCAGCAGCAGCAGGGTGTCGAAGAGCAGGGAAGTTTCCTGGATCGCAAAGCTGATGCTGGCGTTCGAATGGAGCCCAAACACCTCGGGCTCACTGTTCACCGGCAGCGACTCGATGTAGTCAAGGTAGCACTGCTTGACGTCCTCCCCGGTAACCGGGATCGAGTAGTAGACCTGAGACTCGCTGAACGCATACTCGTCTGTCAGGACGCCAGGGCAGAGGAAGGTGCGCAGGATCACGTCGATCGTCCGCGTGTCAATCGCGTCGGTGACCCGGCCGCCATAGTTGATGCGCGACACGAGAATGTTGAGCGTCTCAAAGGGAACTTGCTGGTACTTCTCCACGTAGAGCTCGAGCTGCTTCATGGAGATGTCCAGGTCCGTCTCGTTAAACTCGTACGGGATGTTCCAGCCCAGCGCGCCAAACTTGCGCCGCTCCTGAATTAGCGCGTGGAAGAAGCAGAGCCCGAACAAGAGCTTGCGGTACACCTCGGGCTTGTCTGTGGCCGAGATCTGGACCTCGTCGAGCGTGTAGTACGCCGACTTGAGGTTTGCGCGCAACCCCTTGGGGGGCTCCTTGGTCATCTTGATGCCTGCCTGGAGCACGGCCACCGGGAACGTCTTGCTGGGCATACTTGTGAGCCAAAGCCGAAAGTCTTGGTGGGTTAGGTCCGGGTCGAATTCCTCGCAAATCTGCTCCAGCTTGGACATCCAGCTCTTGGCCAGATGGCAGTTCTGCAGCAAAACCCAGTTTCCACGGCTCGTGCCCTGCTCAATGAGGCTCTCCGCCAGCGGGCCCTGGCCCTGCCCGAGGGAAATTGAGCTCACTTTGCGCCCGCTCGCCTCCGCAAACGTGAGAAAGTCCTTGGTCGGATCACTGCCAGAGGTGAGGACAAAGATGAGCGGCGTGACCACGCTAGAGTCGGCGAAACTGCACTCGATGTCGAACGGCGGGGGCTCGATAAAGCGCTGGCCAAAGTGGGCCGACACGAACTGCTGCACGCTCTCGACGACCTTGTCGGGCCGCAAACTGCGCACAACGCACATTTTCTCAAGCATGTTGAGCGACACGTCGTAGCCCCCAGGCAGCTTGTCCTTGAAACAGCTCTCGCTCTCGAAAAAGCCGCGCCACGCCTCGCCGTCCGCGGCAAACCGCTCTGCAAAGCCCTCAAAGGCGTCGAGGCCCTCGCTCATCGTCAGGACCTGGCTCCACATCTGCGCGGTGACCCAGTCGAGGCTGGGCGGTTTTTCAACCAGCTTGCTGGCACGCATCTTCGGCGCCTGCGCGCTCAGGAGGAACCGCCACGTCGAGTCGTCCACCTTGCCGTCGCCCTGGAGCACCTTGATCACCAGCGAAAAACTAAACAACAGCTTGTCCTTCTCAAACAGACTGCGACAGATGTTCTGGTACAGCGAGAAGGTGAAAAAGTCGTTGAGCAGCTCGATGCGGCGCGCCACGTCCGTGGGGTCCTCCGGGTGCTCGCTCTTGAGAATCGCGTTGCGAAACAGCCCCACGAAAAACTGCAGCGAGTACTCGTACATCGGGTCGATGTTGCGCAGCTCCGAAATCGAGAAGAACAGCAAACTCCCGCGGTACGCCACGGGGCGATAGTGCTCGCGCTCCTCGTCGAGCTCGCACTCGGTGATCTTGGCCTCGGCCACCTTTTCGTTGATCTCCTGCGAGGTCGCCTTTGAGCTTGCGAGCGTGTCGATAAGCTGGGCGTCGTCCAGGATGTTGCCCTGCGAATTGCTCAGCATGGAAAGGATCAAATCCTCCAGGTCCTTGAGCTCCTTGGCCATCCGCGCGTTGTTGACCACGAGCGCGTTTTTCTTCTCCTCCTTCTCGGGCAGCTCCGTGACCATCACCACACCAAGGAGCTGGTCCTCCAGCCCCTTGGGCGTGATGCTAAAGTTGAGAAGGCTCACCTTGACCGCCACCTCGGGCGGGTAGTGCGGGTTGGGCAGCTTGGTGGTCATGAAGAACCTAAAGTTCTCGTTGTACGGGATCGTGCTCTCCCCGAGGCGGATCATGAGCTGCGAGCCCTGGCGGAACGTCTGCTGGAGGAGCACGGGCTCGAGCGCGGCATCTAGCTTCTCGCCCACGTTCTCCATCAAAACCCACTTGCCGAATCGCACGCCGTTCTCCAGAGCGCGCACGTAGTTCTTGTCGCTCTGCTTGACGACCTCGATCCCGTTCGGCGCGTGCGCCTTGTCGCGGCCCAGGTTCTTCAAGTAGCGGTTGGCCTGCGTCTGCGGGTCGATCAGCAGCGGCCAGCGGCGCGCCTCGGACATGACAATCCCGTTTTGCGTCGAGTGGGCGTCGCTGGGGAGCCCGCAGATGTTCCACGCGCGCACCGTAACGGGGTCGCCCAGCGTCTTGACGATGTCCACGCCTGGCGTGTGAGGGGAGGCTGAGCCGCTCCAGCTCCTGCAGCCAGCGCTCGGTGAGCGCCGTGCGGAACGTCGAAGTGAAGGGCCCGAGGTAGGCGATGGCCCCGCTCGAGATGAGCACATCCCCGATTAGGTTGACGTAGTCCACCTTGAGCTGCTCAATGGACGAGGTCCAGCGATCGCGCTCCCCGCCCAGTCCACCAATCAGCGTCTTTGCGCGGCCGAGGCGACCGGCGCACTGCTCCACGTCGGCCTCGAGCTGGAGCTTCTTTGTGTTTGACTTCTCAAACTCGTTCTCGAGCTGCTGGATCTGGTCCTGCACCCCCTTGAGGCGGGTACGGGCGTCGTTCAGCGAGCTCATCGTCACCTCAAGCTCAGCTTGCGCCTCGGCCAGCAGAGCCTTCTTGGGCTCGACCGCCTTGGCTACGCTGTGGTACTTGAACATGGCCCGGGTCCACATGCAAATCGCTGTGCAGGCCTTGCTGGCCTTTTCGATCTCTGCTGGAGTAAACTCGGGCATCTCGATGTACGGCTCGATTAGCTCGATCACCTTTTCGGGGATGTTGTCCTTGTCAAAGTTCATCAAGTCCATGAGGAGCTGATTGGCGTTCTGCAGCAGCGTGTTCTTGGCGGCAACCCAGTAGTCCTTCACCTTCTTGCCAACCGAGTCCGGGTCGTTCACCATCACTGGCTTGACTCCAAACATGATGCAGGCAGCCTCCATGGTGAGCTTGACACCCTTGGGCGGGGTCTTGAGCGACTTGACCTCGTCCAGGTCGGCCTTCTTGAGCTTGTTCAAGCACGCGACGGCCTGGTCCAGAGCTGGCAACGCCTCGTCGAGATCGCGCTGGGCGTCGTCGGCGATCGCCTTGGTCTTGGCAGCCTTCTTTTCTGCCTCGGCCTCCTCGACGGCGACGCAGTCCATCGTCTCCTTTGCAGCCTCCTTGTCGATGGCGATTTGCTTGATCATTTCCTCCACCTCGGCCTGCGTCTTGACGAGCGAGGGCTGCATGGCTGTCAGCTCCTCCTGAAGCTCGGCCACCATCGTGCTCGTGCTGAGGAGCTTGTCCAGACCGGTCTGCAGCCTCGACACGAGGCCGCCCACCTGCACGCGCTTCTTTTGAAGCAGCACCTTGAACGTGTTGAGCAGCTCAAGGTAGGAGGTTGGAGTCACGTAGTTGTAGCGGCGCAGACTCGCATAGTAGTCGACGCTCGCCTCCGCCACGCTCTGGTGAAACACCTTGAAGAGCTCCACGATGTTGCTGAGGTGGTCGCCAAGCTTGAGGTCGACCTCTTGCATGATGCCCATGCCCACGCTGCGAAGGGCCTCCTCGGGCCACTCGGAAAACCAGTCGATGGCGCAGCAGTTGACGGAGGGAGGGAAACATGCGCAGCCGGTCACGGAACACGGCGGTGCCCGGGCTCATGCACATGCACACGTGGATGTTGCGCTTCACGCGCACCAGGAATTGGGTGTAGATGTTGATTTTGGTGGGCTGGATGCGCTTTTTGGTGCACTCAATCTTGCAGGCGCTCATGATGCTCTCCAGGTCTTCGGCGGCGTACAAGTTGGGAATGTCGCCGCTGTTCAACACGCCGTTTATGTCCTCAAGCATTTGTTCGTCGATGATCTGCGTGTCAACGAAGAGGAAGGACACCTGCTTGTCCTCGAGGCCGGCCTTGAGAAGCGCCGTTTTCACGTCGTCGCGCCACTCGGCCATCCCGTACCCTTTGACGATCTCCACCTGGAACAAAGAGTAGTCGCAGATAAACGTGGCCAGCTTGGTCAGACTCTGGCGACCAGACCCGCCGACGCCAGGAGGAGAACGTTGCCGAGGGGCTGCCGCAAAACGCGCGTGATGCGACAGATGTGCTTGACCGCGTCCATGAACATGACCAAGTTCATTGGGCTCTTCGACTCGGCGTTGTAGTCAACGAGAAACTCCTCCACGACGGGGATAAGGCCGCTCACGTCGGTGACTTCTTCGTAGCACGGCTCGCCGCCGCCTCCCGGCTCCAAAGTCGCAAAAGAGCAAGTTTTCCATGTCCGCTCCGCCAGACGTCAGATCGGCTTCAGGGGATGCCGAGGTCGTCAGCGATGCGTCGCAACATTTGCGCGTCAAACCACCCGCGATCCTCGTCGTTGATGAGCCGATCGGCAAACACGCGGCGCGACTCGTGCATCCAGGCCCTGACGAGCTGCTCACGCGTCTGCACCCGCTTCGCGTTGATCATGAGGAGGCCCTGGAAGACCTTGCCCACGTCGCGCAAGTTGTACGTGTAGTGAGACTTTGCAGGCGTGGGCAAGAGCTCGCGGCAGATCGTCTGGAACACGTCAATCGTGGCGTGGACGATGGGATTTCCGAGGTCGCGCAGCTTTTGGTCGAACCCGCCAGACAGGAACGCGCTGAGAATCGAGCTGTAAATGCTCACCATGGACTCGTCGCTCATGACTGTGTAGTTGACGACTGTGTAGTGCCGGATGAGGCGAGCCGTCACTGGGTTGCGACCGCCCCCGGGCGGGCCCATGGCAGCGATCATGGTCATGTCGATCAGCTTTTTGAAGCTCAACGCCTTGCGGTCGTACCACCCGCCGTAGGTGAACCACTGACGAATGATCTCAATGGGGGGCTGCGCAAAGTACTCTTCGCGCTTGGGCATGTTGAGGTCGTCGATGAAGACGATGTACTGCTTGCCCGCCGGCGGGCCGTACACGCCCTTGCGACGCTTTTCGCACTTGCCATCGATGAGGTCCTGCGTCTGGTTGGCGCTTGTCTGGGCCGAAAACGTGAGCGGCAGGGGAACAAAGTTGGCCGGCAGCCCGTTGCTGATGTGCGTGTTGATATTGACCGTCTTGCCAGTCCCGGTGGGGCCGGTCATGAGCAGGTGCTTGCCGTTCCGCATGAAAAGATCAATCAGATACGTGTAGCAGACCGAGTCCTTGGTGGGCACGATGGTCTCGTGGAACGAGAGGTCTGCGTCGCAGGTAAAGGGCCGAATGGTTTCCATCCACTTGACCCAGCGCTTGCGCGGCAACTTGCCGCTGTCGTCGGGCTGCGCGTCCACGGGCAGGCCCCACATGTAGTCGTAAATTGTGGTGCCCGGCTCCTCCGGGAAGGAAAAGGCGCAGCTGTGCGAAGACATGAGCGTGCGCACGTACGAGTCCATCTTGACGCGCCCTGGCTCGTCGACCGTGCAGCAGAGCGACCAGACCATGCAGAACAAAAAGGTGGCTTCGAGGTCCTCGAGCAGCTCGGCCACCTTTGCCTTGCTGGGGCCATCCTGCCCCTCGGCCACCTGAAAGGCGGCAAAGTAGCAGTCGAGAGCCTTCAGTAGCGACGCGTTGAGCGCGTTGTCGCACGTTGGCACCGGCTCGTGCAGGTTTCGGCGCATGAACCAGATTACGCTCTTGATGTAGCGGTCGAAGAGGTCCTGGAGCTTGGTGAGGAATGCGGGCTTTGCGCAAGCGTCCGGCAGTCGCTCCAGCCAGCTCCGCTGCACTGGGGCCAGGCCCAACGTGTGAGGCTCCATGTAGACGATGCCCACGCGGCTCACAGTCGCAGGCGAGGCCACCTCGAGGTCCTCGACCTCAAACATCATGGTCATCTCGGGACTGAGCGCCACGATCTCGCCAGAGTTGAGGCAGAGCTTTTTGTTGTCGTCCAGCACGGTGTTCATGTTCTCAATCCAGATTGCGTCGACGGGGCCGTCAAACACGATCCACTTTCGGTCCATCGTGGTACTCTTGGCGCACTCTCGCACGAGCCAGGCCAAGATGCCGTCCTGCCACTCGTGCGTATTGGGATCAAACTCACCGTAGAGCTGGCCCATGGTGATCGACTTTGGGTTGAGGCTGTGGCGCACGATGTTCTCGAAGGCGAAGCCCTCCACACCGCGCTCTTTGAGGAGGCACAAGGTCCCGTCCAGGCACTCTACGTTGCACGACTTGCCACCCCCTGTGGGCCCGACAAGCATCAGACCGTGGCGCACCACGATGGTCTCATAAAGCTGGATGCACTTCTCCATAAAAAAAGGAACCGGCTGGAGGCCCATCTTCTCCGACGTGAGCTTGAGGCACTTGAGCAACTGGCCGTAGTCGATCTCGGGGCGCGACAGGCCCGGGAACAGGTCGGAGATGATGCCTTTGAAGAGCGGCAAGTCGTGGCTGAGGAACTTTGGCAAGTTGACGTCCTGCAGCGCGCGAAGCAGCAGGACCTCCTCGTCTGCGGTGGGCTCGGCCGCCTTTAGGTTGCCCGCAGCGACGATCACCGTCTTCACCGCGCGCATCCCGTAATCGTAGTGATCCTGGCTTGAGAGCTGTTCGGAGCAGAGCTGAAAGGTGGCGACCATCTTCTTCGCGCAGATGCGCGCCTTGGCGTAGCCGAACGAGTAGAGCATAATTTCGCCGATGAGGGCATAGTCGGGCACCATCATGGCCACCGGGCGGAAGAGCGCCTTGAGGTTGTCTGGCAGCTCTGTGCGCCCTGCGTACCCGGGATTCATGGTAATGTAGACCGCAAACTGGTCGTTCATGCGAATGATGGTGCCCTCGAATTCGATCTTGTCGAGCCCGGCTTTGGCAGCGTGCTGGAGGGTCATGATCTGCTGCGCCACCACAGACAGCACCTCCACGTCGATGCGGTTGAACTCGTCGAAGCACGCCCAGGCACCGCAGCTTCCCAGGCCCTTGAAGAACTTGCCCATGGCCAGGTAGTCGAGGCCGTCAGAGCAGTTGAAGACGACGCACTGCTTGGCGAGCGCTTTGGCCAAGTCCTTGGTGGTCTCGGTCTTGCCCGTCCCGGCAGGCCCGGCGGGGGCCCCTCCCAGCGTCATCTGCAGCGCGCTCATCAGCGTGAGGTAGCACTTGTCTGTGAGCGGGGTGATCACGAGGCGGAACGAGTTGCCCAGGTACTCGTAGCCGTAGGGGCGGCGGGAGCTGACCATCATGACCTTCATGTCGCCGTCCAGGGCGGCGCCATCTTCCCAGTAAAAGCGCATCTGCGAGATCCACAGAAAGGCTTCCTTGTCGTCGATGCGAGCTTCCTTGAGCTTTTCTGTCACGTCGCGCGCGTGCACGTCAATCACAGTCAAAGCAGACAGGGTGATGCGGGCCATCTTTTTCAGGTTGGGGTCGCGCACGAGCTCGACCATGTCGTTGATCTGGCGCACTTGCTGGTCAAAGCAGTCAGCGACGCCCTCGGCGCCGCGCTCGAGGATGCCCTCCTCGATTTCGCGCGTCCAGTGGAACTGCGACCCGTTGATAGCGCACTGGCCAGGGACCTTTTGGATCCACGCCGTGCGCGGAATCTCGAGGTACTCTAGCATCGAAGCGTAGAGCACCTCCTTGACGCTTTGCTTCATGGTGTTGTCGAGCATGGTCATCCAGTCCTCGACGTTGACCCCGTCCGGGTCGATGGGGCTGCTGAGCTGCACCTGCTCGCCCTCGGAACTGAACATGTCTGTGATGACCTGGTTTTCGTCAAAGTGGACGCGCTTGATGCCCTCAAAGCACTTTTTCAAGTGCGCCTGCACCATGGTGGGGTCCTTGGTCTGGCTGAGGATCTCCAAGAGCTCCTCGTTACTGAGAAAGTAGAAGCGCGAGAAGGCGCTCCGCTTCGTCTCGAGGTAGTCGCTCAGTCCCTTGCTGACCATGTCGAGAAAACTTGTTGGACTCCACCCAGCGGTCCAAGAGGCGCTCGTCTGCGCAAAACTTGATGGCGAGCGGCTTTTCGAAGGCGGCGGCAAGCGTGGAGCGCCAGTTCTTGTCCACCGTGGCGAACCGCTTGCCCTCCGTGGGGAGCTGCTTGTTGATGTCGGGCGAGTCGAAGATGGGCTGAAGGTATAGCCAGTTGCGCTGCACGGCCATCCACTCGTCCAGCACTTCGCTAACAACGGCGAGGGTCTGGTTCCACTTTTCGATGCGGTCCTCGAAGGGGCCCTTGAAGGCGCTGAACATCATGGCTTGCGTCATGGTGATGTGCTCGTCAAGGAGGGCCTGCAGCTCGTCGAAGCCGCGCAGCACAAATGTGCCCGTTTCCTTGTAAGCAACAATGTCCAGGTTGACGCCCTTCCACTCGCGCTCCATCTTGTCCATGGCGACCTCGATTTGGAACTCCTTCGCGGCCACCTCGCCGCACTTGACGATCATGTCCCCCTTGCTCAGGTCTGTGAGGAGGCCAAGGTCTTCGCTGACCAGCAGCTTGAGCGTAAAGGCGGGGTCGTCCGGGCTGAGCACGGGCTTGGTGGCGTACCCCAGCTTGGCGTTGATCTGCTTCCAGTGGCGCTCGCGCATGCCCGGGTTGCGCAGCGCCATGATGAGCGGCACGGCTGGCTTGAAGGCTTCGACCTGGTCCTTGATCGTCTCCGCAACTTTGGCCACGTCGTCCTGGCCCTTGCGCTCGAACGCTTTGGCGCTGCGGATAAGGTTGCGGTGGTACGCGGTGACTTCGCGCTCGATCTCCTCGGCGTCGAGGCTAGCGAAGTGGCCGCTCATCCACCGCTCACTATTGGCGAGCCAGTCATTGGCCGCCTTCCACATTGTCTCGTAGATTTCAAACTCCTTGTCGAGCTGGCTGACGGCGTCGTAGTCTGTGACTTCTAGCTCGAAGAGCACCTCGCGCGAGTTGAACTTGCGGGCTTCTGTCTCGGCGTCGTCGAGCCGGGCGCGGATATCGCGGATGCGCTTGTAAATGACGCTGATGCGCTCCAGGTCGGCATACTGGCCGAGACCCTCGATGTCCTGCTGCAGCTGCGCTACGACAAAGGTGAACGCCTCCTGCTCCTCCTTTTGCAGGTCCGCGTACGAGACCTTGGTGCGCTCGTTGCGAACCTGCGCCTTGGCAAGCGCCTCGGCGATCTCCTTCGGGCCCCCGAAGACGCACCACTGCAGGTCGAACTCGTCCTGCGTCCTGAAGTGAAACCAGAGCTGCTCGAGAACGTCCATGCACTTGAACATCTTGCGGCTGTCGCCCTCAAGCTCGCTGACGCGCCCAGGCACGCCTTCCATGAAGTTCTGCTGTGCCGTGAGCTGCTCGATGTTATCGACGGGCTTTTCGATTTCGCGCTTGATGCTGTTGAACTGGTCCATCAGGTAGTTGCCCAGCTCGACGGTGCGCGTGCTCAGCAAGGCGCGCAGTTTCTCGACGATGGTCTGGTGCTTTTGCTCGAGCAGCTTGCGCAAGTTGCTGCAAGAGACGGAGAA
>BLSG01000293.1:3968-14374 GCA_012862495.1 Thraustochytrium aureum | reverse complement strand
CGCCCTTTCGGTCAAAGCCTTCAAACACAAACATGTAGTCGACGCCGTGGAACTGGCGAGCGACGCGCCGGTGCAGCTTGTCAAGGCGTTGCGGCGCGATTTCCCCAGAGTCCCCGGCGATCTGGCAAAATAGGTCGTAGTTGACGCGCTGGTCTTTCCCTTGAGGTCCCGTGCCGCTGCCCTCCAGCAAGACCCGTGCCAGGGCGGCTTGCTCCGACGTTGGGATCTCGACGTGGAACTTTTCCAGGACGCGCTTGAAGCGTCGCTTGGAGACCCAGCCGGACCGCGATGCGTCGTGCTTTCGGAACTCGTCGCAAAGCCCGAGGGGCGCTCCATTGCGACGTACTGCATCCTCCAACGCAGCTCGAACAAGGTCTACGTTCACAGCTTCCGCTACCTGGGAGGGGCAGTCGAGAGAAGGTGCGCTGGATCCTCCGCCGTCCAAGGCCTCAAAGTGGAGGATCCAACTCTTTCGGAGATCGTTCTCCAACAAACGCGCCACGAAAGGGTCGTGGCTCTCTTCCGTTTTGCCGAAAAAGTCTTCTTCTTGGTCATCAGCTCCTGCAGAAAGCCACCAGGCCTTGCCTTGTTGCTTGGGGACTTCCCGTCTGTGCTTGCGCTCAAACTCTCGCCGAGCGCGCGCGGCGCTGTGTCGTCGCGAGCCAGCTCGAGGGATCGAGCTCTTGCCGTCGCCCTGCTCAGACCCCGCCTCCTGTCGGAGCGCAGGTGCGCCAAACGAGTTTCCAAGGGCAGCGCGCGGGGAGCCGGATCGGTCTACGATGCGAGCACCATCGTCGTCCGGCAATTGCTGTGCAGTCCATTCCACAATCTGGCCACCGTCCAGCTCGAACGCAGCCCCTGGCCGAGATCCCAGGCCTGGGTCAAAGTCCGCGCTGTCGCTGTCGGAGCCAGACTCAGATCCTGAAAGTGGCTCATCAGAAACGCCGGCCTCGAGCAATGATCCACGGCTGGCCCTTCGCGCGGGTCGGTCGCTGCGAATGAAGCGCTTGAGGTCGGCGGAAGTGACTACCCCATCGTGGTCGCGGTCAAACTCGCCACAGAGCTGGTCTATCTCGCCCGCGCCAGAGAAGGCTCGGCAGCATCCGGCCTTGGTGAGGACGCGAAGGAACTGCTTGTTTGAAACCCGGCCGTTGCTAGCCTCGCCAAACAGAGCGAGAAAGACGGCTGTGGCGTCACCGCCCCGCTCCGCCACTAGAGCTCTTAGGTCGGCTTGGAGGTTGCGCAGCGCAGACGCGTAAGAAGCCTTGCTAGCGTCCGTTGCAGAGTCAGAGGCGGGTTCAGCGAGAGTCGAAGACCCCGCCTCTGGCACATAGTCGCGGACGAACGCCTCGAACGCCTGGAACGAAACGCCGCCATTCGCCTCCCAGTCAGGCTCTAATACGAAGAGCAGGTTTGAAGCCTCCTCCTGTCTGAGCCGGAGCCCGCGCTCCTTGAGGATCTCCCGCAGCCGCTGCACATCGAGCACGTCCGCTTGCGCGTTGCTGCGCCGTTTGCTGGTTACGAGGCGTTCCCATGCGTAGGCGGTGTCGAGCGCGGTGCTGAGCCTACCGCTCGAATGCCCGCGCCGCCCACGCTCGCAAGCCGTTGCGTGCAACAAATGAGCGGCCTTTCGCACGGCCGACGAGAGCCCCCCCAAGCGCTTGCCGAGAAGCTCGGACCGCGCCGCGTCACCCCGGCGAAGGAAATCTGCAAACTCTGAGAGTTCGATGAACCCGCTGTGGTCCAAGTCTAGTCTGTCCGCTAGCCGCTGGACCTCGGAAGGAGCCGCAAGGATGCCCATGGAGTGCAGGAGCTCGTGGAGCTCTGAAGCCGATATCCGGCCGTCTCCGTCTCTGTCGAGCTGCGCAAACAAACTTGCCAGGGACTCGCCGCGTCGCTTAGCCGCTCGAAGCCAGGCTCGGACCTGGTCGAGAACCGATTCTAGCTCTCTATCAGTGAGCTCGAAGAACTCAACAACGTCGTCACGGTTCACACGGCTCGTCCCTGCAACGTCGAGCTTGTCAAAGATCAACGCAAGATCCTTGCTGTCGAGCTGCAAGCCAAGCCCTTTCAAAGCCGCGACGAACTGGCGCTTGCTGAGTGTGGGTTTGCCGGGCGCCACCTTTTCAAAGATCAGCTCGGGCCGAAAGGCTGTCGCCGACCCAGTCCGTCCGCGCCCATAGAGTAGCTGCTCTGAGGTTTTTTCTCTCACCAGCTCGCGCACGCGCTGCTGCAGGGCTTTCTCGTACAGCGGGATTGCAGACGCCACTGCCGCGTCTGTCGGGCGCGCTCGCGCTCGCTTTAGAAGGCCCTCGCGCGAGTACGTCGAGTCGAGCTTCCTGTACCAAAGAAACACGTCCGTTTTCCACGCGCCAAAGCGGTGCTCGTAGCGCTTGAAGCCGCGGAACGGCGGGCTCCAAATCGCGGAAGTCTTGTCCTTAGCTCGCCCGGTCGATAGTGCAAGCTCGACAATGGCGTCTCCAGTTGCCTCGCCGCTGAATAGCCGGTCCCGTTTTGTCCAAAGGTAAAGCGCCTTGCCTCGAAGCGGTTGCGTTAGGGGCACCTCAACACAATCAAACCCGTCCGCAACGAGGCTTGCGTCTCGTTTCCCTGCGACGACTTCAAGCTGCACAAGAGGCATGTCTTCTTTCCCAGAGCCCGGGTTCAAGGTTGCGGCGCGGCGACGGGTTTTCGACGCTGCAGCCGCCTGCCCGGTCTCCCCCAGTCGGGACCGATGAGACTTGCGGCGGGTCAGGCTGGGCCGAGCCTTGCTTCGCCGCTCTTGATCCTTCTCTTCTTCGTCATCTGCAGAGCTGGCGCTCTGGTCTCGTCGCTCGGACCCGCTTGTGGCTGAGCCTTGCGAGGAGTCGCTCTCGTCGCCGTTCCTGTCGTCCAGGTCGCTCTCCCCTCGCCACCCGCCTCGTTTGGGCAAGTACGCAGACCGTGTCCATAGCGTCAGGGGTTTGCTCGCTCCAGGGTTGAGCACACCGTCGACGCGGCAAAAGCCCTTTTGTTTGAGCTCCAACTCAGTCTTGCCAACGTGACCTGGCAGAAGCCGCACTTCGGCGACAAATGCGGGCTTGGCCATGCGGCCCGAGTGCTTGTCGAGAAACTCGCGGTCTGTGTCGCGCATGAAGGCTCGAAGGGAGGCCCTGTTGTTGCCGATCATCGCGCAGATCTTGTTCAGCTCGCCAGGCGTGAGGCGAGCGTCCAGTTCTTGCTCGAGGGCTTGCTCGAGCTTTCGCGGTGAAACGTGCTCGGGGTCGCCACTGACGCCGCCCAACATTGACGCCAATGACCCGCGCAGACCCTTCTCGCTGCCTTTGAGCGTCTCGCGTAGCTGGAGCGCGATCTGAGCGAGTTCTGCGGCGGAGAGGCTGGCAAAGCTGACAAACTCGTCGAAGGCGACTTTCCCCGAGTGGTGTGTGTCAACCAGCGCAAATAGCTGTTGGAAACGAGTGTCGCGCAATTTGCCGAGCGAGTCGCGCACGAGGCGCCTGAATTGGCTTTGTGACATGCTCTCCGCGCCGTTGGCGTAATAGGCGAAGCGTTTGCTCAGGGCGGCCATCACCACGTTTTCCTTGACCTTGCTGGCCGCGAAGAGGGAAAAAGAGTGCCGCCTTGGCTGGCCTTGGACCGCATTTTTCTTGTTCTCCGCGACGTCGGCGTCCTCGTCTTGCGGCGGAGCGCGGATTTTCAATCGCACACACTTGGCGTCCTGCTCTGCCGTAGTTGGCTTGCCACGGCTCGCGGCATCCTTCCTGACGAAGCCGGCCCGCTCGATCGCCGCTGACTGAGCCCTTCCACGGAGCGGGAGCGGCATCGCCCGAGCGTGGAGGGAGATCCGAACCACAGCGAGGCAAGCGCCGTGCGCGCACGAGGCCACGGACCTCTACGTGAGGGCACAGAGCCGTCAGACCAGCAGCCGAGACCGAGACGAATCCCCCGGCCAGCCCGCGTATCGCCAAGAATCCAAACCCGCAGCGCAAGCGCTCCACCGCGGCTTCTGCTCGGGCACTGCTCGCTGCGCCTGGCGCGATCATCGCGGGACGGCAACGGCTACACTATCCGCTATAATACCTTACCCTCTATTAAATGCAAGTCGGATAAACTACCTTTTTTAGTTTCAAATTTGTTTAAACATGTTTTCAGTTTGCTTTATGTAATGGCATTATGAACTCCCTGCTCTTGTTAAAGTGAATTGTAAAGATATCCCGTGGTTCGCCACGCGCGTTCCTTTGTTCTCTTCAAGCAGCGCTTTGTATTGGGATTCAAGAATGAGAAGCGAAACACGTGCGCGGTCAATAATCGATTACAATCGGGATCGCAGCGATTGAAGTGGTGAGGGAAGAAGGAGGGGCGAGGGAGACTCTGAACGGAGGACTCGCGGGAGGCAGAGCCCGATCGTTCGCGGGCGGAGAGGCGGCGCGGCGGCGCAGTGCGGGCCGCGTCCGTGCTCGAGTCGGCCTTTGGCGAGCCGCGCTTGTGGTGGCTGGCGTCCTGCTGCCGCTGCCCGTTGCGTGGCGCGTGTGTCCATGTGAGTGGCGCCGTCGCCCGACTGCGATGACTCGCGGCGGCACCCCTCGCGCTCCCGTTGTCGCGCCAGCCTTGCACGCTGCCGGTGCAGCCCAGGGTGTCGATGCTGGGCCTGCGGGTGGAGGACGTGGTGCCAGGATCGCTGCCGATGCCACGGAGGGAGCGCGCGGGTCGGAGAGCGCGACGAAGGAGGCCGAAGTGGAGGCCGCTGTCAAACTCGGTCGCAAGGGGTTGCACTCAAAGGCTGCTCGGAGAGGGCCTGGCGCCCAGACCGGGCAAGAGCAGAGCAGAGTGCGCGGCAGGCGCGGGAGCGAGCCGCAGGCTGCTAGAGCGGACGGTGCCCGCGAGAGCAGCGTCGCTGCCGCCACACGGCACTCGCGCATCCCGAGCGAGCCCGTTGTGCCCCTCGCAGAGCGAGCGGCGAATCCAGATAGCGCGGCCAACAGCGCGGAGCCAAATGTCAGCGCAAGCAACGGGAAGCCTCTTATCACCCCCGCCGCGGCAGAGGCAGGCCCACGCGGCGGCGGCATGATCAAGGAGAACGCTCGAGGAAGCGAGGCTGGAGAAGCAGCTCTTGACGCAGGCTTGGTGCCCGGTGAGAACTGTGCCGAGTTGGGCTGCTGCGAATCGCGCCAGCTACGCCCGCGCTCGGACGCTGGCGACAAGCTGTGCCACGTGTGGGTGCTTGCTGCCCAAGACGAGAGAAGCGCGGAGAGCGACGCTGCAGCGAGCAAGGCGATTTGGCGCGCCCTCGCTGACGCCGGCCTCGCTGTATCGGTCGACGTGAGCTGGGAGGAAGAAAATCAATTGTGCGCCCTCGCCATCATGGACCGCAGGAGCGAGGCGGCGCGTGCCGCCGAGCTCCTGGACCACGCAACAAGTATTCCCGGCGTGAGCGAGCTCAGGGTTGCATGGGGCGAGGTGCCGGGCTCGCTGGACGCCGCCGCGTCTTCGAGGCGAGAAGCCGCGCTTGTGCTCGTTCAATGTAGAAAGCGCACCGGGGAGCACAGCGCAGGTGACGAGGACTCTGCTCACAGGAGCTTGAAAGGCGAGCGCGGCCTCGACCTCGGCATTCTCGAGCGGAGCGTAGCAGATCTCGCCGATGCTCTGGAAACGCAAGGCCCGCGCGAGCGCGGTGTGAGTGGTCAGCAGGAGGAGATCGCTGCGCTGGACGCTGTGCACGCGCGCTTTGCTCACTGCGGCTCGATCGTCTCGGTCGACTTTGTCCACGCGAGGCAGGAGGAGCCGGAGCAGGCGCAGTGGGCCATAGTGCGCTTTGCTGCGGCCTCGCAAGCTGCGCGGGCTTGCGAAGACTGGCGCGAGCGCGGCCAGCGCTTGCCAGGTGACGTCGAGCTTGTCTGCGTACATCACGTTATCGACCTCCTACTGGACCACGAGCGCGGTAGTGACAGCGAGCCGCCTCCCGACGGCATCGCTGTGCACGCTCGGCGCGGCCTTGGGTCCGCTTTGGCCGTTCCCATCGCCCGGGTCGGGCTTCAGGACCGGCCGAAGGCAGCGTCTGAGCCTGGCTCCCCCGTGCCAGAGTCCCGACTGGCTGTGCGGTCCAAGGACGACTCGGCTCTCGCGCCGGCCCTCAATAAGCGCACGCGGCCCAGTTCGCCGACGGTGGAGAACGTGCCTCGAAGCGTGTCAGCAGGGCCCGAGTCGCCCGCGCGAAAGGATTCAAACGGGTCTAGCGCTCCCACTTCAGAGTCGGCAGAAGCCAAGTCCAAGCGGACCAAACCGGCAGGAAGCGCAACGAGAGCGCGTGACGCGGTGGAAAAGATCTGGACGCCCGTTTACATTGTCCACGGCGCGGACGATGCGGCCATCGGCGGCCTAGACGCGCTCGCAGCGGCAGACCTCTTGGAAACGCAAGACTCTGGAGACCCAGAGTTGGCTGTTACGGTGGCGTGGTTTTCTAGGCAGGACGATGCTGCCGAGGTGGCCGCGGCTCTGCACGGGGTCAAGGTCGAAGGCGCAGTTGGCCCTGCGCTTGAGGCAACGCTTTCAGCGCCTGCTTGGTTTGAGCAGACACGGAAGCGCCGAACTGGGGCTCAGGAGGAAGACCCGGACCGAGGCCGGCTCCGCGCACGTCACGAAGAGGCCTCGACTTCTGCAGCTCTCGAACAGCTGCGGCTACAAGGACCTCCTGAAACGGTTTCAAGGCCTGACGAGGCGGCGCTGCACGATTCTGCTGCAGACCTGGAAACGCTCGCCTCGCCACTTTCAAAGACCTCGAAGCGAGCAGGAGCTGCCGCTGGCGCCCAGTTGCAGCAGCCGCAGTCGAAGCGGATGGCAAATCTCGCGGAAATGCGCCGCCAGGCCGACCTCGAGCTTGAAAAGGAAACCCAACGTCGCGAGCAACGGAGGCTGGCGTCCCCGCGGCATGGAAAGGCCGGTTACCGCCGCCACGAGCCGGAGGACAATGCCGACCAACTGGCGGACAATTTCCAGAGCGCGGTGGGGTTTTCAGCGCATCACGTCGGGGCAAGTGACTCTAGCCCCCAGCATGCACCGTCATACATCGCTGTGCACCACGAAATGGTCGCGCATCAGGGGCAGGCTGGCGTTTCGGGCCATGTGCAAGCACACAATGCGCAGGCGTATCAGGGTCATGCTCAGCATATGCACATGCACCATCCGTATTACGCGACCGGGCCAGGGCAGCACGGCGCCGCAGCGGAGCTCCACCTGCAGCGCCAGTTGCACCATTCGCACTATTACCAGCACTATGGCCCCCCGCAAGGCCCTGGGGCGATGATGCCTCATCCTGCTCCACCGCCGGGGGCGCCCCCGCCGCCCTACTATCACCCTTCGCATCAGGCGCAGCAGCAGATCTATCCGCCCCATGTGCCATGGGGCGCGCCTTATATTGGGTACGGGTCGCCCCAGCAGGCCCATGCGCCGCCGACGCCACCGCCAAGCGCGCACTTGATGCAGCCGCCCCCAACGCCGCCTCCCTCCGCGTTGGTGCCGTCGGGCGGCAGGGGGGCCTCGCCGCCCTCCCCGCCGCACGCACAGCTCGAGCGGGGCGCGCGTGGAGTTTCGCTAGAGCGCGGGGCTCGGCGGTCCCGCGAGGCCCTTTCGCAAGTGGCGGGTTCCGTTGCCTCGGCCACCTCCGTCGCCTCGTCGTCTGCGTCGGTTCGATCTGGTGAGGGGTCTCCCACGCGAAGGAGGCAAGGTGACGAGTCAGCGCCGCTCGAAACGTCGAGGCTGTATGTGGTATTCGGGCGGCCGTTGCCGGAAGAGGCGCTCTGGAAGCGCTTCAGCGAGGCAGCACCAGGGCTCGAGTACGTCAGCAGGCTTCGTGACAAGTGTTTCGCCTTTGTAAAGTACAGGTCAGAGTCCGCGGCCAAGCTGGCCATGTCCCGACTCAATGGCGAGGAGGTCCTGGGTCTTCCGCTCAAGATCTCTATTGCGCAGCCGCCCAGGGGGGGCGGCAGTCGTAAGCGTCAGCGCACGAACGACCCTGAAAAGTCTCGCTCGGCCTTCAAGAAGTAGACGCCGATGCCTTCGCTGCTGCCGACCAGCGGCCCCTAGAGGCTGCTTCACGTTACTCTAAGGTACTTTTGTTAGTCGAATTCGAAAACCAATCGCCTCAACTCGGCAACGCGGTGCAGCGTCCTTGTCGCGAATCGGCGTGCGACCTGCGCGATACTCGGCATGAGAACCGGCATGCGAATCGGAACGACGTGCGCGAGCGGCGAGACCACCACCCACAGCTCACGCGCACCGCCAGGGCCCGCTAGCCCGCTCCAGCAGCCTCTCCCGCAGCAGGTCCTTCATCTCCTGCTCGAGCTCCGCGTCGCAGCGGCGCAGAACCATCCCGCACAACCCAACAGATCGTTCCGCACCACCACCTCTGATAGGACATACCCACGCACTCACTCACTCTCGCCACAGCCCTGGCCCCATCCAACAACCACTCGGCCCGCCCGCAGACCGCCAATCGGCGCTCGCCACCACGACCACCACCACGACCAGCAGCACCAGCAGACCACGAACACCAGCACCAGCACCACCAGCGCCAGCACCAGCACCAGCAGGCGACGAGCAGCTCGAGGAGGTCCCGGCGGGTGCGCGGCCGAGCAAACAAACCGTTCGGCAGGCACGCAGGCAGGCAAGGCAAGCACGCACGCAAGCAAGCAGGCAGGCAGGCAGGCAGGCAGGCAGGCAGGCAGGGGCTGATTGTGCCCGCGTAGACCTGGGTGGACCTTGCTGGAGCAGGCTGGGCTGGAAAAAGGAGGACGGCACGGCGCTTGGCCAACTTGGTTTGTGTTGAAGGCGGCCTGCGCGCTCGACAGGATGGGTGATGCGAAGCGCATCGAGGAGCTCGAAGCGCTCTGCGCGATGGTGCAGAAGGACAAGGAGCAGGCTGTGCGCGCGATGGAGAGCCAGATGGCTGTTGAGGCCGCACAAAGCCAGAGGCTGCGAGAGGAAGTGCGGCGGCTAAGAGCGGACAACGCCAGGCTCGAGCAGACTGCGCGAGACGGCGCGAAGAGGATGGAAGAGCTCGAGCGAGATGTGGCGCGGCTTGCGGGGAAGAGCGCGGCGGCCCCTGCCGCGTCCAGAGACAAGGCTTACATCGAGCAAAAGCACGCGTCTTCGACCACCTTGCCAACTACGGAAGGGAGCGCCGGGGGTCGCGCTGGATCGAGCTTGGAGTCGCGCGTGGCGGACCTCGAGCGAGAGATCGAGCAACTCCGAGCGCGGGAGGCCGAGCGCGAAGAGCTCCTGAAGGAGACCACCGACGCCCTGTACGAGTGGAAGGACGAGTGCGAGCTCTTGCAACACCAGTTGACCGAGTACGAGGAAGAGCTACAGATCTTGAGCGAAGAGGCCGAGGGCCGGGGCGCAGCGGGCGGTCGCGCGCCAAGCTCGGGCGAAACAACGCGGCTTCGCGCCAAGCTGCGCCAAACAGAAGACAAGCTCCGTCTAGCTGAGGAGGACCTGCGCGAGGCACAGGCTGCCGCCGACACCAGCCTCGCAGCCGCCAGGAAGGAGCTGGAGAGTCAGCTCGCAGGTGAGCGCACTGCGTCGCAATCCATGGCGGAAGCGCACGCCGCGGAAATCGCCACCTCCAAGGGCAAAATCACCTCGCTCGAGGAGGAGGTCAACGGCCTCAAGGCCAGGTTGCGCGAGGCGCTCGGGAACCTGGACGAGGCCACGACTGCCCTACAAGTCGTCAGAGAGGTCGAGGCCTCGCTGCGCGCCGGGTATGCAGCTTGTGAGCAGCGGCGCGGCGCTCTTGAGGGAGAGGTGCGGCAGATGAACGAGGAGACGTCGATGCTCGGCGACTGGTCTCGCTCGGTGATGCGTACCATGAGCAAGCTCTGAGCAAATCGCGCTCTCTGGCGGTGAGCTTGCTAGCGGGTACTACGCCGTCCACGTAGAACTCGTGGGCCCTCTTCCTTGCCGCTCCACGATCGTTCGATCATAAAAATAGTTTCAACAGGAACAGGCAGACTTTGGCTCTGGGGTTTACGGTCAACAGGAGACTTTGGCTACTACTAGTAGTAGTTTTCGATCAACAGGCAGACTGTGGCTCTCACTCGGCCAGAAACGTCCAAGCACAGATTTGTTGTTGTTTTATAGGTATGACTCCCACCAGGCAGTGCCGAAGCAGCGCAAAAAGTCAAGCCCCCGCATGTCCGCCTGTCTGCATCAGTTCAGGCAGCACGTGCACGATCAGGCAAGCGCCTCGAAATCGCCTTGAAAGTCAATCTCGGCAATCGGCCCGGGCTCGCCTTGGCGAGCGAAGGCCTCGTCGCTGTCGGCCGCGGGCCCGCGCGGGTCGACCACAGGAAGCTCCTGCTGCGGCCCCTTGGTCGGCGCCGCCGTCACCTCGATGAGGCTATGGGCTTGCG
>BLSG01000288.1:20193-31693 GCA_012862495.1 Thraustochytrium aureum | reverse complement strand
CGCGCAGCGCGCAGCAGTAGCGAGCAGCGCGGGAGGGCGCGGCTCTAGTCGACATCGCGGGCGGGCGGCCGGCGAGGCTGCGGGCGGGCGAGCTTGGCCCTGTGCACCGGTCGAGCGGCGCGGGCCGTAGATTTTATTTTCTTGCTGCGCTCCAGCGCCGCCCGCGTTCACAGACGCGCGAGGGGCGCGAGCGGACAGGCAGGCGGGCGGGCCGGAGCGCCGCTGCAGTGAGCGGCAGGCAGCTCAGCCAACCCGGGCCAAGATGATCAGCGACCAGCGAAAGATCGGCACGTTTTTGCTGTTTTTGGGGGTCTTCTTCCTCTTCTTGGGAATGCTGCTCCTGTTCGACCGCAAGCTTCTCGCGATGGGCAACATCCTGTTCCTGGTCGGGTTCTCATTCCTCAGCGGAGTCCGCCGCACGCTCGAGTTCTTCGGCTTGATGGGTGAGCGCATGCGCGAGCGCTGGGAGCGCCGCTGGCGCGGGATTGTCACATTTTTAGGCGGAATCGTAAGTTGATCTGCATGCAGCGCTCGCTCCTGGGCGCTCCGGAATGCGACGGGCGCTGGCTCTGCGGCGAGCTTGTCTTGCTTTGCTGCTGCAACGGGCTCGCTGACAGGCAAACGATATGTCTCTCTGCGCTGCCAACGCGGTAGGTTCTGGTCATGTCTGGCTGGCCGGTGTTTGGCATGTTGGTGGAGCTCTTTGGCTTCATCAACCTTTTCGGGTCTTTTTTCCCCCTCGTGCTCTCCTTCTTGCGGAGCCTTCCGTTCATTGGGACATTCCTCAACCTCCCAGTGGTCAGCTCGCTGGTCGACAAAATCGCTGGCAAGACAAGCAGTTCGATGGTGTGAGCGCGAGACGGCATCCAGCTCTCCCTCTCAAGAGCGCGCAGCGAGAGACAGCGAAAGCGGGAGAGCGAGACCCCCGCCGGCAAGTACAATCTGCGCGTGGCGCCCCGCAGTCGCGCCGCGTTGACCGGGCCGCCCTGTCGCCGCGCCACCCCACTCCCTGTCGTTCGGTTTTATAAAAAAACACACGTGCTTTCGGGCCGCGCTCGACCTTTCGCAAAACCCGACCAGCGCCCGCTCGATCATGGAGCAGTAGTAGGCCTACATCAACGAGTAAGTACTCTACATTCAGCCCCTGTCGCGCACGCAGCCCACGGCGCCGGGACGTCGTTCGATGAGCAGCAAGAAAAGGATACAAACCAACGACGCCGAATGTGACTCAGTCTGATCTTGCACCAGACCACAATTCGACGCGCAGACGATCAATCACTCAGCCAGGCAGCCAAGGCAGAGGACCGGAGGCGCGGCTAGCTCGAGCGCGCGGTGCGCAGGCAGGCTTGCGGTTGGCTGGGCGCGCAGTGGCGTGGCGCAAGCCGTCGGCGTGGCCGTCGAACAGAGATCGGGATCGGACGTCGACCCCGGCCTGGACCACTCGGGATTCCTCCGCCGCGTCGGGACAGAGACCAGAGAGGAGCGCAAGGATGCTCAACCTTGTCAAGCAGAACAAAGCCTTTGGCGGCTGGGTCAAGCAGTTCAAGCATGCCTCCACCGCGACCAAGACGGACATGACCTTCTCGGTCTTCCTGCCGAAGGAGGCCGAGTCCGCTAAGGTACCTGTGGTGTACTTTCTTAGTGGGCTCACCTGCACGGATGAGAACTTTACGACCAAGGCTGGCGCCCAGCGCATCGCAGCCGAGCTCGGGCTGGCCCTCGTCGCTCCAGACACGAGCCCGCGCGGCGCTGGCGTCGAGGGCGAAGACGAGGCGTACGACTTCGGGACTGGCGCCGGATTTTACGTCAACGCGACGACGCCAAAGTTCGCCGCCAATTACAACATGTACGACTACGTTGTCAAGGAGCTGCAGGATCTCGTTGCCGCCGAGCTGCCGATTGATGGTTCGAACAAGTCGGTCTTCGGCCACTCCATGGGCGGCCATGGCGCGCTCATCTGCGCCCTGAAGAACCCCGGGATGTTCAAGAGCTGCAGCGCGTTTGCCCCGATCTGCAACCCGATCAATTGCCCGTGGGGCACCAAGGCCTTCTCGGGGTACCTTGGCGAGGAGAACAAGGCTGCCTGGAGCGAGTACGACGCCACTGTGCTGGCCTCACGGTACTCGGGCCCCAAGCTGCCGGTGCTTTGCGACCAGGGTCTGGCGGATGACTTTTACAAGCAAAAGCAGCTTCTTCCGGAGGCGTTTGTGGAGGCCAGTGGCCCGAACGAGAACCTTGACGTCAAGGTTCGCTTCCAGGAGGACTATGACCACTCCTACTACTTTATCGCCACCTTTGTCGAGGACCACTTGCGCTTCCACGCAAAGCACCTTGCTTAGCGTGCCGACGTTTCTGCACTGCTGCACGGCGTGCACAAGACCTGCCAAGAGCGGGGCCGCCCCGCTCGGCAATACGGTAGGTTGTGGACGCGGAGTAAACAGACGCAAAAACCAACGCAAAGACCAACGAGCCTTTTTCATGAACAGACTTGCAGGTGCTTCCTCGGCCAGCCATCGTTGAGAAATGATTCAATCAATGATTCAATGATTCAATCAAGCAGCTCGGCTTCCTACTGTGCAACGGCTTTGCCACGCGGGATGACACCGGAAAGCTTGCGCCCAAATGTGGAGAGCATCGGCGGTTTGCGAGACGACGCTACCCCGCCTGCTGGTCGTCGCGGGACGCAAGTTCGAGCCGCTGCGCACGGCGCCAGCGACGAAGGCGTCAAGCGCGCATCTCTAGTCGGTAGGGCTTGGTGAGGTGGCTGCCACGCAGACTCCTCCGCCGCCTGCCTGAGGTGCACGTCCATCCAGGTTCCGCCTTCGAAGACGTTGCCGCGAATCTTGGAGGGCGCGCGCGCGGTCACGGACATCGGCGCCATGTCCGCGAGCGCGGCATCACGGCCGCTGCCCGGGATCCCTTTGATGCGGCGCGCGACGCCCCCATCAGAGCGGCCGACTCCGCGGCTGTGAGCGCGGGATCTCCGTAAGCAGCTCGCTCTGCAGTTTGCTTTGACTCTGCTTGAGGTCACGCGAGTGAAAGGCCTCTGTGACGCCTGCCTGGTGCGACAAAAAGGCCAAGCGCCAAGCGCGCTTGGTAGCGCACAGCTTGCGCAAGCGCCGCATTGTCTTCGGGCCCAGAACTGCAGCAGCCTGCTGCGCGCCAACTCGGAAGAGCTCCAGAGAGCCTTTCGCAACAAGCGAGAGCGACTCGTCGTGCACTGACTTGCACGTCTCGGCGACACCACCGTTATTCTGCGCCATGCCCGCCTCCGCGTCCGCTTTCCGGGCCCTGCCAACAACATACGATTCGCCGAACGTTTCGTTGCACCCTATGTCGGCGAGAACCGTCGGTGTAGCGCCAGCCTTGTGCCGCAAAGATATCTCGCACGTTCCCTTGAGGATAATGATCAGCGAGTCTGTGGCAGGCACGCTCGACTGTCCACGATACGTCTCCAAGTCCATGAGGTGCACTAGTAGCTGCAGCTCGCGCGGGGACGCCTCCGCAAACAAAAAGCTATTCTGCAGGCACCAGAGTCTCCCACCTGCCCTCGCTTCTGCTGGCCACAGCGCGTCGTACCTCGGTGCCCTGAGCGACATGACCACGACGCGCTCCAAGGTGCGCGTCGAGACCACCTCTGGGGCGTTCAGAGTCAACGCACCTTCACACAGGGTGCTCCCCGGGCCATAGACCTTGGCCAGCTGCGTCCAATGCGGTCCGTGGCTGCGCCGCCCTGCGCTGGGACCTGGCCCCAAATGAGCGTGGGTGCCCGCGCTCGCGCCGGTAGCACCTTGGCCAATAAACGCTCCCTTCCCGGGCGCCCCAGAACCGAGGCCCTCAGAGGCCTCGCCAGCCTGCAACCCATGGGTGGCGGCAGCCGCTGCAGCATCCTCAACATCGGCTAGCTCGCCATTCAGCACCAAGACTGAGCCACGCACAATTAGTAGCATTTCCCCGGGCGCCTCGCCTCGAACAGACACGGAGGTCCCCGCTGGCAGGGAGCGGTATTCCAGGTGCTCGCAGATCCGCCGCAAGTGTGGCATGCCCATTCTTCTGGCAACACGCTGCACCACGTCAAAGTGCTCTATGAGCGCCAGAATCCCTTGTGTTTTGTTGCTTGCTCCAAAGACGTCCTCGCTCGCCCCGGCGACCTCTCCAGTCACAGCCTTCTCCGCCAGGGCGGGCTGGAAGACTATCTCGTCAGCGACCGCCTTCAAGGTCGCCTCGTACGCTTTCCGCGTCAAGATGAGCAGGTGGCACGGCTCCAGGCACACCGCAGACGCGTTCCGGACGGCCTGGCTGGTCAGAGCAACTTCCCCAAAGCAGTCGCCCACGGTGAGCTCGACGGCGAGCTTGCCAAAGTGCCGACTCATCGCCACCTCCCACGGCAGCTTTCGGAGCACGCCCCGGCTTGGCGCGCCTTCCGCGGCGCGCCCGTTCCTGCTCTGCTTGCGGATTTGGACGACGCCCTGCAAAATGATGTACATCTTGTCCCCACTCTCGCCCTGCACAAACACAGGGACGCCAGCAGAGAACGACTCCACCTCGACTATCTCCGCTAGCTTGTGCAGCAGCCGGCCGTCCCGCGCGATTTGTTTCAGAAACCCGATGCGCACCAGGAGGTGCTCAAGCAAGCTCGAGTCCTCCACCGTGCGCTCCCGGAACGGCTTGCGAACAAGGTCGCGGATAACCTCGGGCGAGATCATTGACGGGTTTTCTCGGACTGCAGCGTCAAAGCTAGCCTTGCTTATGAGCAGGAGCTCAGAGTACCCTCGAGCAAGGGCGGTGGCGCGCCGCCGCCATCGCGACGCAGAGTACTTGGTTCTGTACGACGCATCCACTGTGAGCTCGCCGACCGTCCCGCCTACAGAGACCGCGTCTGTGCACCGACCGAACCGCGAGATGCGCTGCGCAAGAGTTAGGAGCTCGGCCGTATTTGCCAACAAGTTCCCACGGCGTTGGCCCGCTTGAGCACCATGCTTGCTTGCCTATGCCCGTCGGATTGCTCCGCCCCGCTCGACTGCTCCCTGCTCCCGGCGCAGCTCGTGGCGCTTGGGCGGCTCGTCTCGCGGCCGCAGACGGCCGTGTTGCGGCTGGCCTTGCTCGCACAAGCGTTGGCCCCTTCGCCCCCGTGGCTGCCCAGGATGGCTTCGGCGCCAGAACTCGAGGTCTCCACGCTGTGGTCGCTGGAGGAGGCGAGGCTCGCCTCGTCGTCGCTGGAGTCACTGTCCGAGCCCTCCATATCGCTACCAGTGCATCTGCTACATCCAACGCAAGCGAGGCCCTGGCACCGCCCTTGGCGAGAGCTCGGCGAATCGCCAGGGCCTCCAAGGCCGCAGAGGTCCGTACGCGGCGCCAGATTTGCAAGACGAACTTTCGGATCGGCCGAGATGACGCGGTCTAGGGCGACCAGACTGCGTCGTCCGATAGAGCTCTGCCTAGCGCCTCGCCTTGAGGCAATGTGCAGCGCGCAACCTTCAATCCGGTTTCGAGCATTGCGGGACTCGGGCCGCGCGGAGCGCCTGGAGTGCCGGACGCCTTCGATGGCGTCTAGCTCAAGCTGGACGATCAGACGCTCCAGGTCATCCTCTGTCTGGCTCACGCGCCGTCTGCGCCTCGAGCGATCTCGGGCCGCAACTGGCTTGGCTGACAAGCACATCAAGTCCGCTTCGGAGAGCGTTGCTCGAGCTAGCTTGCGCCCGGCTGGCGTCGCCAAAAGCGCCTCCTCCTCGTCGATCTTTTGCATCTCAGCCAGGGTCTGCTCTTCACGGATCCGGGCTTTGAGCTCTTGGAGCTTCTGCAGGACCCTCTCAGAGTCCCAGCTGCGGATCTGGTGCATCGATAGACCGCCGGCGAGGACCAGCAAGACGTGGGATGCGCTTTCGCCTTGCTTGAATACAGCCTCCCCGTCCCGAACAGTCTGCAAACCGAGGTCCCGGCAGAAGGTGTTGAGGGAGGAGGGAGGGACCGACTTGAAAAACGGGAGATGGGCCGCCCAGTGCATTATCCGACTCACGTGCTCCTCGCCGCGCTCGTGCGCCGGCGTCTCAAGGGCAGCCCGCGTCTCAGCGTCTAGCGATCGGTGATCCTTCAGCTGGAGCGTGTCAAAGTCTATGTTGAGGCGGAAAATTCGCGCGTAGTCGATGTAGTGCAGCACCATCAGACACGACCCCTCCCTGGCGAGCACCGACGCGGAGCGGCCAACCTCGGTGAAAGCATCGCGAACTCACCGAACGCGGTGCCTGGCTGCATCAAGCGCACGCACTCGCCGAACGACTCGATGCAAGTCCCAAACGGCGCGACGTTTGGGGCCTCAATGTGTTCAACCTTCCCGCTTTGGCCCTCATCATCCGCGCCTTGGACTGGCTGCGGAGCTGATGAGGCGACGCCCGACTTGACATGAACGCTTACTGAGCCGCACAGGATGATGAAAAACTTGCGGGCCTCCTTCTCGCCCTGCTGCACAATTGCGCGGTCTTTGTTGATCCTTTCTAGCTTGGCAAATCGACACATCTGAAGGCGTGTCGAAATCGGGAGCTGGAGAAAGTAGGGCATCTGCGAAAGCATCTGCTCTGCGTTTTTCACGTCGTCTTCCTTGCGAAGCGTCGCCTTGGTGGAGAACAGCTTGTATAGGGTGCATTCGTCTGCTGGCACGGCCGCGGTCGGAAGCTCCCTCT
Source organism: Thraustochytrium aureum (assembly GCA_012862495.1). Lineage (NCBI taxonomy): Eukaryota > Bigyra > Thraustochytrida > Thraustochytriidae > Thraustochytrium > Thraustochytrium aureum. Next base: position 25,016 of record BLSG01000288.1, on the reverse strand, counting down.
GCGCTTGAAGGTGAACAGATCGGCGCCTCGCGCGCTCGCGACTGCGCTCCATGCGGGCTTCGGCGGCAGAGGAAGTCATGTCATGAATGCTTTGTGACAAGACACTTAAGCGAGACTTGCGGAAGGCCTCGCGCGAAACAGCCTCTGGAGCGTCGCGGCCCTCCATCAGCCCGAGCTTGGCAAGCACGGCAAAGTAGTCCGACGCACTCAGCGACATCATCAAGGTGGGCTCCAACGCCCTGTACTGTAGTTTCTTCCAAGGAGCGCTCGGCGCGCAGCCCGTGCTTTCGTCAAGGCAGCGCTTGCTCCGCGAGCTAGCCGACCGCTCCAGCTCGCGCAAAAACGAAGGCGCCCGGCTCGCATCAAGAGTGCCACTTGCGCTCTGCGCGATAGGCCCACACTGGTGCTTCTCCTTGATCGCTGCGGCAACGCTCTCCTCTCCAAACGCCATACCTGGGTGCAACGTGCATGCGCGGATCGAGGTCGCTTCCCGAACTTTCCACTCCTCCGGAGCGCGGCTCTCGACCGCCGCGACGGAGCTGCGCTTGTATCGCGTGTAGTACGAGTCGCTGGCTGGGATGCGCACCAGTGTCTCTCTCTCCGAGCCTTGGTGGCTTTCTCGCAGCTGGATTGACTGATTCGCAAATGAGAACGACTTCCCAGACCCTTTCCCGCTCTGCATCAAGGAGATTCGGTCGCTCGCCTTCCTCGAGTTGAGCCGATGCACCGCCTGCATCTTGCTAAGGGTGCGTCGTCTCGCATCGAGTGAGACGTACTTGTTTGCGAGCCCCGCCGCGGAGGCATTCACAAAGCTACTGTATCGCGGATCCGCGAAATCGCCGTCTTCGCTGCCGTCGTCGTCTGCGACTGGCTTGCCGTCGGGTCCAAGGCACTCGTCAGAATCGTACCAGCTGCTTGACTCGCTCAGCTCGTCTGAGGCAGCCGCTGTCGCGACAACCCTTTTGCTGCTGCTGCCGCTGCCGCTGCTGTTAGTGGTGCCGCCTTTGGGGGACTTCGCCCCAGCCTCAATGCCCGTGCCCACGGGGCGCTGCTCGTCAAAATAGACCCCAACGCGACCACTGGCAACCACAACAAGCGTCGGAGCCTCCGTCACGATGAGCTGCCCCGGCTTGGCATCGCGAGCTTGAAGGTACCTGCACATATTCAGCGCTTCTCGCCGTGGTAGCCGCTGGAAGAGGTGGATGTGCTTCACCAAGCTAAACAGGAACTCGAGACTGTCCGCTGAGCGCTTGGCAGGCTCGGTTTTCAAAACCTGGACGAGCTTGACCTCACTCGCTCGCTCGCGCGACTCTTTCTTCCTCGCCGTGCCTGTGCTGGCTTCCAACTCCTCCTCGCCAGGCTTTGCTCCAATACTGTTGTCAAGCGTCTCTAGCGTCGTAACAGTGGTCTCGCCTTCGGTGGCCACCAAGAAATGAAACGCCCGCGCGGAAAGCTGCAAAAGCTGCGACTTTGACGTCGCTCGGGCTACAGCATCTCGTTTCCCGGTCGGGTTGGACAGTGCCACAGCACCGACGGCGTCGCCTGTCGTTAGCGTTGCAGCAAAGCGCCCATCTGCAACACGCTCAGGCTCGCTCTGCATCTCGAGCGAGCCCACAAGTATGATGAACATTCCCGTTTCGTTAGAATCGCCTGGTCGGAAGAGCTCATCGCCCTCGTTCAGGCGCACCAGCGCCAGCGCTCGCGCGACGCGCCGCCGAGCGTGTTCCGCCAGATTGCGGAATATGCCGAATTGCCGGAGCCAGAGCTCCAAAATGCCGACCTCAGCGTCTGTGCGAGACCATGGCGGTCGTGCCACTGCAGCTTTGATGCAGGTGGCGAGGAACCGGGCGTCGCCCTGCTGCAGCTTGCCACTGCCCTCAATGAGAGTCTTGGAGAACGAGTCGTCCTTGGAGGCGTTGCGCAATGCCATTTTTTCCACTTCTGCAGCACGCTGTGCGGCTGAGTGCCCTACGGACCGTAGAACGTGCGAGCGCTCCTCCGAGTCGAGCGGCTCGAAGTGGCCTGCCCCAGTAATAGCGCCCAGTTGTGCCTGGGCGTTGGCCACCTCACCGCAGGTCCGCGCGGAAAACCCGCAAGAGCCTCTCCGCACGCTGCGGCCCAACGTAGCGAGATCCGAGCCCCCAAACCGCTCGCTGCCTTCGCCGGCTTGGGGCACTCGAAATCTGTATTTGTTGCTCGAAAACCGAGCCACAAATTTGCCCGAGCTCTGCGACAAAAGGTTTTGTCGCGAGGAGCCCGTCCGCTCCAATATGCTCGAACCTTCGAACGACGACCGCCGACTACCCGAGCCAAGCGCATCTATGCTTGATGAGCTTGTACGCCCACCACCTCTGCCTTTGCCTTCACTGGCATCATCAAGCGACATTCTCGAGCCACCAGCGCTCGCCTCGCCAAAGGACAGCCGCCTAATCGTTTTCGAATGCCTTCGCACCTGAACGTCGCCGCTCAAGCGCCTCGGGCTTGCTCGATCCTTGTCCCGGCGCCCAGCGTCGTCCTGCGTTCCTTTCTCGGGGTCGCGTCCGAACGGTTTGGTCCCAAGCAACGCGTGACATTTTCCGTCTGGCCCCGCGCCGTTGGCGTCATCCATTGTCGGCCGTGCGCCTAGCCTCGAGCACCGCAGCCCGAGTCGCACGCAGCCAGCGCGCAGGGCGCGTGCGCACACACAATGACTGGCGCAATGACGGTCTGGCGCATCCTGAATTGGCGCCAACTCGACCCTTCGTCCGACTCGAAGAGATGTATCCGTTAGATCCGTTCTTCATGCACTGCACTCCTGTGTGTGTTCATCGAGTGGGTTGCTGGGAAAAACAGCTCCGCAGCGACTCGCTCGTGCTACTAGCGCTCGAGAGCGCTAGGCGAGGGCCGGTCCGGCCTTGCGTGCGGAGAAGAGCGGATACGCGGATACGGATTCCTTCGCGCTCGCGCCGCCGCTGGACTATGGTCTCGATCGAGTTGGTTCGACCAACTCAATCAAAACGCGGCTTCTATCGTTGCTGCTCCAGGCCAAGGGCAGTCACGTAGGATCGGGCGGCGCGACGTGGAGGTTGTCCGCCGAGTGACCCAGAAGCTTGGCCCGCGTTCGATCCGCTGCAGAGGCGGCCTCGACACGCTGGTCGGCGAGGAGCAGCGAGCGGAAAAAGGCAGGGAACCTGCCGCGCTCAGCCCAGCCAAACCAGATCCCCGGCGCATCGGTCCGGAGCTCCCAGGTGCCGGTTGATCTGGCAGACCCGACTTGTGGCGAAACGGAGACTGAGACGGCCAAGATGAATCCACTCCACGTGAACCCAATCCAAGCCGCTTGCGCTACACCGAGTCCTACTCGAGCCCTCAAGTCGACCCGCGCAAATGCGGCAAAGGGCAACTCAAGCGCCAACACAGTTTCTTCCGGCGCCGTAGCGTGTGTCGTGGTTGCAAAATAAGGAAACCGTAGGTCTTCCCAAGCAACCTGGAAGGCCGTTCGCCCGAGCCACGACCCCGGGCGCACTGACTTGAAACGGACGCTCGCGGTTTCTGGATTAATCGCTGTCGCCGCCTCAACGAACATTCCAACGGGGAATGAAATCGGGTCCAAATGGACCTGCTGGTCGCCGTTGCACATGCAAACACATGCCTCCCGCATGAGCAAGTCAGCGCCTTCCCGCTCAGCCAAAAACTCGCTCAACTCGACGTCCTCGAGTGCGAGTACGGGCTCGGCCAAGAGCATCTCATCAACGGCAAGGCCAGCCCGAGCGTCGCGCGGCCCTACGCCCGCTCTCGCAGAGCGGGGCGTGATGTCCCCAGCAGAGTACTCGCCTCCAGCGCGGGTCCGCGTTGGCGTCGCTGGGCTCGTGAAAGAGCCCGGGCTTAATTTTCCACCGAGCGCTCCTGGAGCCCCCTCGCCCGTGTCATCAACAGAGTCCGAAGTGCTAGCTAGAGGCCCAAACTTTGGCCAGGTAGTTCTCAGGCTTGGCCGCCGTATGCGGCGAACTGTTCGGAGACCAAGGTTGGCCCGCCGCCGCTGCGGGACGACAGGGCTCGCCCCGCTTACGGAGAGGGATTTCGGGCCAATGGCTTGCGCCGGGGATGCCGGGTGCCGGACTGACGGCGAGCGTGGGCCAGGCAGGGCGCCGCCCCCCGCTGGCGAGTTTCGAATGATGGCTTTGATCGATTTGCCGCTGCCTTTCTTGCGCGCAAACTCGATGCTGGAGACCACAGCGGCGGCAATCTCCTCGTCAAGCTCGCTGGGATCGGAGGGCTCAGCGACGGGCCTGTACCGCTTTGCAGAATTATCGAACCCGAATGCGCTGAGCTGGACCTGAAATCGAACCGAGGCTCCAGGAAGGACCGGGGCGAGCGTCTGCAGCTGAGATGCCTTGCTAGAGACAGCGAGAGCGCCACGCGTTCCAACGAGGATTCGAAGGCCGCCTGGGCAAACCTCTTCCGTCGCGTTTGTGACACATATCGTCAGCGAAATAGCGCCGTCGCTCATGTTGACGGCTGCTTGGCAGTGCACTGCCAGCGGGTCGAGCGAGCCGGATATCCGCCGCCGGAACTGCATCGGGAAGAGGCAGCCCGAGTTTCCAGCGAAGAGGCGCTCTTGCATCGGGCTCAAGAAGAGCTCGCGCTCGGCCGCTGATGGTGGTGGGGCGGCTGCCAAACCTCCAACACCACATTGACCAGAGTGTAACGGCAAAGCACGGCGGACTGGTCCTGCGGGAGCCGCCGCTCTGCAGATGCGCGAGCAGCACTCATTAAGAGTGTCTTGCATTGTGCGCGCCCCGCCGCGAGCCTCAGCTATCGCGCGTTTTAAGGACTCCTCGGCC
>BLSG01000282.1:2739-13052 GCA_012862495.1 Thraustochytrium aureum | reverse complement strand
CTCGCGGTTCGTCGCTCTCGCTCGCTGGCGCTGGCACGGGGGGCGGTTTCCGCTCTGTGTGCTGCAAGAGAACAGGAATTTTGCCCTTGGTGGCTGGATCGCTCTCGAGGAACGTTGGCATAGGTGCAGGCAGCCCTCGAGCCGCCCGGTCGAGGATCGCTCGGAGATCTGCGATCCGCTGCCGCTTGACCCCAAGCGCGTCCTCGTTCTCCTCAATTGCGAGCTCAAAGTCGCGGTCCGGCCCACTCTCTGCAAGAAACTCGCGCAGCTCGCTGTTCGACCGTTCCAAGTGCTCGCACGCGCGCTCCAGCTCGCGTATGTCAAGCTCAATAATCGACATGCCAGTCTTCCGCCTCGCCTCCTCGACCTCCTCCTCGTCGAGCGCCTTGTTCACAAGATGCGACTCGGCGTCCCCATCGCTATCGCCAGCCGCGCCCTTCGCAGGCCCGCTTGCGTCAGCGCCTCGGCCAGCGCTCGACCGAGCGCTGTCCGGGTCGTCGTCCACTTGATCTGACCCATTCATTGCGGCCATCCACCAACACCGGGGCCAGCGCAGCACGGGCAAGAACAGAAGGCGGCCGAGCAGTGAGACCGCTGCAAGGCAGCAGCTGATGCCGCGAGGCGTCTGGCGGAGCGCGACGCAAGCGACCCGCTGAGCGCGACAAGGATCGGGTGGCGACTTGGAGGCTTCCCCGAACACCACGGCGCGGACGACCCCATTCGCGTAACTAGTGCGAACGATACGCGAGGGGTCGTCCTCCAGACTACGTAACGAAGACCCTGAGAAGACGAAGGGCGTCTACGGCTGACATTTACGTCAGGCTAGGGGCTCAAGTGACGAGGTTCACTTTCCCTCCTGTGTTGCCCGCACCACGAAACGAAACCCCCGTATAGACGAGTGTCGTTCGCGTAGTATTACGTCACAGAGGATGCTGTGTGACGAAGGTCTGTGTCTTTTCTGCGTAGGCTTCACGTGATGAAGCCCCCTTGCTGACGCGCGTTTGGGTGTGTTTTCCATGCGCATGTGCGTGGAATCCATCTCTTTTCAACCGTCGGGGTGCCTGTCCACGTCATTGGCTGCCCAAGTGACGCAAACAATCGTCACGTACAGGGCTCTTTCGACGCGCAATCCGCGCTGCACACATTCCGCACGAGCACACCAATGGGTTATGGGTGGTGCGCCGTGTCATTCCCTTATCGACCCCGCGCTCTTGGACGTCCACTGTGGGCCATTACTTTCCAGCACACAAGACCCCGTTCGGGCCGATAGTTTACACCTTCTCAAACACACGAACAATTTGTACTAATCAAATCAAGTTTTCTAATTTCATTGAGGTCAAACTATTGGCCCACGAGAAGCGCTCATTGTATTCAGGCTCGCGCACGCAGGCAGTCCCGAAACTGACTCTGCGGGACAGTGGCCGAGAGCAGAGTGACGCTGGACGTTGCGCTCCTGGACGCGTGGCGCATCTCGGACGAGCGAGCGAGCGAAGGTACCTCGCGGCCGGGATGGCTCTGCACGGTGTGCTCGCGAGGCTGACGGTCGTTGCCACGCTTGTCGCGGTCGTGCTCGTGGTCATGGGCGACGGCTTTGTTGTTCCCAACGAGGTTAGCTCCGTGGTGATGACGCATAATGTCGCGATGATGGCGGCTTGCCTGGCGGTGTGCTGGTACCCGGACATGTCGCACAAGTGGCTGGTGCGCGGCGCCGGCGCTGTGGTTGGCTTGATGGTTCTCGTGATTGGGTACAGCGCAGATATGCTTTCCCCCTTGAGCAACCAGGGCATTGTGCTGTTGCTCTGCTTGGGCTTTCTTCTCTGTATATGGGGCGCAGTGCACAGGTTGGACACGGAGGCGCCAGACTCGCTGAAGTTTTTTGCCGCGATCAAGGTGTTTGCCACGTTGGCGACCTCGCAGCCGCAGGTTCTGTACCAAGTCGCGCCCGAGCGCAACTACGTAGACGGCTGGGGCACGAGCCTGGACGTCATCGTCAACAACGAGTCCTTGGCCGAGAGAATCAAGGTGGCCACTTCGGCGTGCGAGAGTGTCGTCGAAGGGCGCGCAGACATCCAGGCCGCGTACATTGCGCTGCAAGTTGCATGGTTCCTGATCGTCAGCGCAATTATGCTCTCGTGCTTGTGTTGTAGCGGTGTACTTTGCTTGGGAAGCTCGCGGCCAATCATCTGGCTGCGCCTTGACCCCGTCGCCAACATTGTCTGGCTCATCTCACTCTCTCTCCTTCTCTTCGAGCCGGAATGCCGCTGGATCTACAGCGCCCTTTCGATATCTTCTATCGCCGTTTTCGCTTTGTCCAACGTACTGGTCTTCATTGCTGCAGTGCGCCTCAACCCGCTGCACCTGACGATGGCGAACAGCGAGCGGAGGTGGTCGCAGCAGAACGCTGCCTTCATCGACAGCGACAAGGATGCCTCCCGTTCAATCCGTCAAGCAGAGCTCGAACAAGAGCTCGCAACCGCAGACTACATCGACAACGGCGGCGCCGACGCGGCCAATATTGGCATCGTGGTCGTCGCCGTGAAGTCTTCCGAGGCAGACGCCGGCGAGGGGTCCGCCATGAAACCTAGCACCATCGAGCTCGCCCGAATCTAGCTCTAGAGAGCGCGGCTGGGGCCTCGCCTCGGCATCTGTACACATTACCTGAAACGAGACTTTTAAACACTGCTTCTATCTCCGCTGCGCCCGAACTCCGCTGGGGTACGCCCGCAAGGCGCGCCACGTCCTCGACTGCCTCGGTGCACGCACGACATGCTCGAGGGCACAGTTGCTGTACTTCGTGCCCAAGCAGCGATGATCTAGAAACTGAGCTCGTTGCGTTCAAGTGCCGCCTCGGACAAGCCGCATACACCCGCCAGCAGCGCCAGCAGCGCCAGCAGCACCAGCGCCAGCAGAGGACGAGGCGAGTGTGGCCCGTAGCGCACCGTCTGGTTCAGGTCAGCGCGAGTTGGAGTTGGCGGTCTGGGGACGGATTGAAGGATTTGGGATGGCTGCTATGTTGCGACTCGCTTCGCCGGCGCGCCGCGGAGCTCAGCTCGTGGCTGGCGTGCGGCCAATGGCCACGTCGGCAGGAGGCGCGGGCGAGGCGCGCAGCAAACCGCGCGAGAGGTACAGGTACTGGCTGCCGATCCAGACAAGGTGGAGCGACAACGACATGTACGGCCACGTCAACAACGTCGGTAAGTGAAGTTGGGAGGTGCCAGCTTGGAGGTGCCGAGGGTGGGCTTGGAGGACGCTTCTTGAAAGTGGCCCTGACAGCGCGCTCGACGGCAGTGTACTACTCGTTCTTTGACACGATCATCAACCACTTTCTCATCAAGGAGGCTGGCCTGGTGCCCACCGAGTCCAAAGCGATCGGGCTCTGCGTCGAGAGCTTTTGCAACTATTACGCGCCCCTCGAGTACCCAGAGATCATCGAGGCTGGTCTGTACGTGTCACACGCAGGCCGCTCCTCTCTTCGCTACGAGGTAGGGATCTTTCAGCACGGGAGCGAGACGCTTGCGGCCCATGGCCACTTCGTCCATGTTTTCGTGGACTCCGAGTCGCGCAAGCCGTGCCCCATCCCCGAGGCGATCATGTCGCAAGTCAACAAGAGTTTGTTGTGAGCTGGCGATTGGTGCTCGCAAGACCGTGCTGCCTTGGCTCGAACGCAAGTGAAAAAGGGAATAGTGGTCGTAGTAGTTGTGTATGCCAAACCTCTCGCAACCTTGCCCCACTCTACTCTCGCGGAGGCTTTAGAGGCGGCGAGCACCCTCAGCGTTGCTCGCTCCAGCTCTCCCCACTCTCTCCAGCTCGAGAGCGCGCTCTCTCTCTCTCTAGCTAGCTAGGCTACCGAGAGCTACTGCAGGGTCGATGCTCAGCGAACCAACGAGGCGCGCTGCCCGGCATGGAACAAGGTGCAGTAAGCGAAAAAGTGCGGGGCCGGCCCAGCCCGCCCGACCTCGACGGCCGCAAGCTTGATGCGGGCTCCACTCTTGTAGAACTCGACTGCCCCAGTGCCGCAGTCTATTGCCAAGCTCACCGTCGAACCCTCAGTGATTGTCTCGGCGCACCCAACGGCCGAGCCGTCGGGCCCTTCCGCCTCCAGAATGACGCTCTCTCGGATCAATCTGGGCGAGTTTATCTGCGCGGCTGTGGCAACCCCAAGCGCCACCCACTGGCCCGGTTTGAGGCCTGCCACGCGCATTCGCAGGACAACTCTTCCTTTGCCAAACCCCGTTTTGGCGAACGCTGTGGCACGCCTGTCGCGTGTGCCTGCATGCGCGACAGTGCAGCCCCCTTCGACGAGATCCAAGACGTCAACGTCGGAGCGACCTTCATCCCACTGCAGGCCAGTGCCGGCGGCACCCGTGGCGTCAAAGGCCTCCAAGCTACCAACCGTTCCAAACAGCGCTACGCGTCGAAGCAAGAACCGATCGTACGTGAAAGGGATTCGAGGGGCCACAAACGCATCTTGGCCTGGTGCCTCTCCAGCCTTGCTCTCGGCGGCTTCGGAAGCAGCCCCTTTCTGGGCGTCGTCGGCCTGCTCTTGTGCCACCACTCGCAGCGCGGCATCCATGGAAGATGCTTGGGCGTCCAGCTCAGCATGTGAGTCGACGAGGTCGCACAAAAGCCCCAAGTCATCCTTGCGCTTAATCTTCCCGCCGCGTTCCAGGAGGGCCTCTGCTCTTGCCCGCTGCTCGAGCGCGGTGTCAAGCCCGCTCTGCAACGTTGCGCGCCGCGCAGTGGCGACGTCCTGGGCAGCCTCGATCAGCTGCGCTTCGCGCTCCCGCAGCGCGTCAACCATGCACTGCGTAAACTCGCGAATCTCTTTGATAGCTGCATCACGCGCCTCGTTCAAAAGCGCGCCGCGTCGGTTCGCAACAGCGACTAGCTCCTCGGCCCGCGAGCGAAGGTCTACGGTGTGTTTGAGAAGCTTCCCGAGGTCGGCGCGACGCCCTTCCGCGGCTTCTTTGAGGACATCCATCAGCTCCTCAAGCGCAAGCCCGCGCCAAGGGATGCCGACGCGCTCTGCCTCGTTACGAATCGTTGCGGCGACTTCGCCCTGGTTGATCGTGCCCTCCACAAGCCGCTCAATAAAACCGGCCTCAAAGGCTGCCTCGCACAGCTCCCGCTCTGCCCTCGTCTCCTCGAGCAGCCGGTCGTACTGCACCTTTTGTTCATCTGCAAGGCGGTCGCCATCGCGCTTCACAGCACGGAGCTCGCCTTGCCGTTGCCACACATCTTCGCCTGCTGGGACGTATTTCGCCTCGTCGTATTCACAGGCATCCATCAGAAACAGCACCACGCCGCCCAACAACCCCGCATCCCTAAGCCAGAACAGAGCGCGCGAAGACCCGAGCGCGAAGACCCGAGCACCTAGAGCAGCGCACGGACCCGTCCCGCTCGGTCCGCGAGGGCGGTGCGCTGACGACCAAAGATCGACCTGATGGCAAGCCCACCGAGCGGCCTTGGCCCAGTATCGCGAGCGGCGCCTTTTGCTGGTCAACTGGCTGCGAGCTCGGCGCGCCGCTGCGCACGCTCCGCGAGAAAGACGAGTGCGCGAGAGCATGCCGGACGGAGAGCAGCGGCAGTCAATGTGCAGTTCAACGGCCATAACGGTAACATTTAGGTCGGCCAGCCGATCAAGGTCTCCCGCCTCTCCGGCAGGGCGCACCCAATCGTCAAGGTCGCCGTGCAGCGCGCGCGGTGTCACGCGCGACGCAGTCCGCCTGAGCTTGCCTGTTTTGAGCCGGGCCGCCCGTGCTGGCGGGTGCGGCTACCTCGTTGGGCGGACGTCGCCGTTTCAAACCTTTCAACAAAGCTGTCAAGGCGTCGAGGCCGGGCGTCGAGGCCGCGCGCCAGCGGCGGCGGCAGGGGAATGGAGAGGCACAAGATGCTGCGTCGACGGTCAACGAGCGGGGCGGAGGCAAATGCAATTCGGGTCGCCGTGCGGGTGAGGCCGTTTTCGAAGCGCGAGCACGCCGCAGGGGCCAAACGCGTCGTGGAGATGGACGGCGACACGGCTGTCATCACCGATCCGACGGCGTACATGCACTTAGGAGACGACATCTCCCGCTGCGAGGAGGACGACCTTGAGGTGTGGCGCACGACGTTCAACTTTGACTCGTGCTTTTGGTCGTTCGACGAGAGCAACCCGAGCAATGCGATTGCGACGCAAGAGACTGTATTTGACACGTATGGGCCGTGGATCATTGAGAACGCCCTAAACGGGTACAACTGCTCCTTATTCGCCTACGGGCAGACGGGCTCTGGGAAAACGCACACCATGATGGGTGACGGGATTGAACTTGGCGCGAACGGGCAAGCCGGGTTCATCCCGCGGCTCTGCCACAACCTGTTCCGCGAGCTGCGAACCGTCGCCGAGGAGAATGGCTCGTTTCACGTGGAAGCCTCGTATTTCGAAATCTACAACGAACGCGTGTTCGATCTGCTCAACCCCAAAAACAAGGTTGAGCAGCCCACGAGCCTCCGCGTTCGCGAACACCCCACCACAGGCGCGTACGTCGAGGACCTGCTCACGCTTGCGGTGAACTCTTACGCGGAAATAGAAGGAGCTCCTCACGCAGGGCGCTGCGACAAGGCGAGTCGCCGAGACGCAAATGAACAAGATGAGCTCGCGCTCGCACGCTGTCTTTCAGCTCGTGCTACGCGGAGAGCGTGCGCACGAAGACGGGCGCCGCGTGGAGCAAAAGTCCCGTCTGTACCTCGTCGACTTGGCCGGCTCGGAGCGTGTCAGCTCGTCGGGGGCGACGGGGGCGCGGCTCAAGGAGGCCGCCAACATCAACAAGTCGCTCTCTGCCCTCTCGGATGTTATTAAAGCGCTGACCTCGCGGCCAACAGAGGCCGAGATGGCAAAACCCGGGTCCAAGTTCGTCCCGTACCGCAACTCGTCGCTGACCTGGCTTTTGAAAGAGTCTCTCGGCGGCAACGCCAAAACAGTGATGCTGGCCACCGTGTCGCCGGATGCGAGCAACTACCAAGAGAGCCTGAGCACGCTCAAGTACGCCGAGCGGGCCAAGAAGATTGTCAACAAGGCGCGCGTAAATAAAGAGTCCAACGCGGCGCTCGTCGAGACGCTCAAGGCGGAGATCCAGGAGCTGCGCCAACAGCTCGCAAAGTACGAAGAAAAGGAAGACAGCGGCACCGCGTCGAGCCCGTCGAGAGCGCAGACGCGCGACAAGCTCCTCAAGCGCCTTGAAAGCCAGGAGAAGCTTGTCACCACGCTTTCTGTGTCTTGGGAGGAAAAGCGTGAGATGACCGAGTCGCACTTCCACACGCTTCACGAGCACAATCAGCGCCTGCAGCAGGAGCGCGACGCAATGGAGCAGCAAATGGAAAAGCTCCGCTCCGAAAAGGAACTGCTAGAGTCCCGAGAAGCCGAGGAGGAGCGCCGTCGCCAAGAGCGCCAGCAACGGCACAAGGTCCAGCTCGAGACCCAAATGCGAAAGCGCAAGGTGGATCAGTCCAAGCAAATAGACCTCCAGCGCCAGCTGCAGTTAGCCGAAGACCGTGTCAGGGAGCTTGAAGACCTACTCGAAGCCGCCATGGACGAGCGCCTCGAACTCGAAGGCTCCATATCGGGCGAGCGCCAGCGCGGCGAACTCCAGCGAGTCAAGTACGAGCAGTTATTGGTGCGCGAGCGCCAGGAGACGGCACGGTCTTTGGCGCGTGTAGAGGCCATCTACGCGGCATTGGTCCCTGCAGGCGTTGCGGCAGAGCGCAGCTCAACCTCAGCGATTCTCGAGGGTGGCAGTGCTCCCTCTCCAACCGCATCGTCAGACGGCGAGCGGGAAGGGGCTGATATTGCAAGCCGTGCGCACGACAGCCAGGAGGAGCACAAGGCGGCGCTTCTGTCGCCCGCCGCTGCGGCATTGTTGCCTGTCCCCCCAGCTTGCAGGCAAGAAGGCAGGTCAAGCAAGACTGTTGCTGACATGCTGGCGTGCATCGAACAAACCCTCCCGATTGTCTTGGCGCGGCGCCCGCCCACCGGTGGCGGCGCTCCCGGCAGCAGCATTTCTGGCAGCAACCAAGCGCAGGCCGAGCTGAAGAACGTGACCAGCAAGTACGAATCCGCGACCAAGCAGCTCGCGGCGGCGCTAGCATCAAATGAAGCCCTCGAGGCCGCGGCAAGCAAACTGCAAGCAGAAGCCAGCGCGCTGCGTGCAAAAGCGTCGATTGTCGGTGCTCTTGAGGAGGCCCTCGCCCAGGAAAGGCTCTCGCTAGATGCGTTCGTGGAGCATGTGCAGCGCAAGGCCGCGCTTTCCGGCAGCGCGAAATTCATTCAAGCCTTAGTCGAATGCGAAGACGTGCCGCAGCTCCAGGCCGATCTCGAGGCGCTGCGTGTCGAGTCCGGCCGCCTCAGGGCTGGGCTCGCAGAGAAGGCGGAAGAAATAGCGCGACTCAAACAGGAGCATGCTGCAGCGTCCGCAGAAATGGAGAAGCGAGCCGCAGAGGCTGCTCGCCGCGCAGCTGAACTGGAAGCACGCGTTGGCAGAGCCAAGCAAGAGGCCAATGTCCAAGCAGCTGCGCAAAGCGAGCGAGAGCAGAGCCTGCGAGCAACGCTCGAGCGCCTGGAGCTGCTCGAGGGCGAGCTCTCGACGAGCGCAAAGCGAGTGGAAGACGTCGAGGGCAGGCGCGTCGCCGAAGCAAACGCAGCTGCGGCCAAGGCGGCTGAACTAGAAGCCAAGCTTCACGCGTTGTCCGCTGCTGGCGCAGCAGCAGTAGAGGTGGAGAAGCGGCTTTTGAGCGACTTGAGTCTTGTGACCACTCGCGCCGCGGACGCCGAAGCAAAGCTCGCCCTCGCGGAGAAGGAACGCTGTCGCTTGCAACTGGAGCTTGGCGCCGCGCGTGAGCAGGCGCATGCCAAGGCCGCGGAGCTCTCCTCTGCAAAGAGTCAGGTCGGCTCCCTTACCGCGAGCCTGCAAGCGCTCCAGGCAGCTCAGACGCAGCTTGCGGAGGAGTCGAGCCTCCGTGCCTCGCTTCAGCAAAATGTTCAGGCTCTGGAGGCTCAGAAAAAGCGCACCGAGCAGGAGCTCTCTGCCACGGCGCACAAGCTTTTCGAGGCAGAGCAAGCGGCTGGCGAGTCGCTCGCGAGGGTCGCAAGGCTCGAGAAGGAGGCCGAGCAAACCAAGGCACAACAAGAACAAGCTCGATGCGGCGAAGCAGAACTAGCGAAAGAGCTGCGAGAACTCAAGAGCGCTTCCGGGATGCAGCAAGCTCTTCACGACAAGGCCCGGGCAGAGCTCGAGCACGAGCTAGAAAAGGCGACCGTGGTGCAGGAGGACCTCAACGCGAGGCTGGCGTCTGCCAGGACCGCAGTGGATGACGCGCAACGTCGCGTAGCCGCGCTGCGGGCGCAAAACGCCGAGCTGTCAGCCTCGCTCAGCGATGCTGAGAAGAAGAGGGAGGAGCTCGAGCGCAGCCTCAGCGCAACAAGTCTCGAGCTCGCGAGTGCCCTGCGCAAGAACGCCCAAGAGGAGCAGTCCGACGCCGAGCTGCGCGAGCAGCTTGCACGCCAGCAAGCAGAGGTGGCGCGCTTGCTGGCGACCTTGGCGCAACGTGAACACGACGCAAGCCGCGAAAGGCTGGCCTTGGAGCACCAAGCGGCTCAGCTAGAAGGGGCGCTGCACGTCATGCGCGAGCACCACTCAGAGAGCGCAAGCCTCGTAGAGGAGATGAAGCAGGAGCTCAAGGCAATAAATTCCGAACGCGACGAGGCCGTGGCCGCTTCGCAACAGTTTCAGGAATCCGCGCGCGAGGCGCTCGCGCGCGCGGCGAAGGAACGGCAGGCGCGCGAAGCCATGGAAGCAGAGCTTTTGGAAGCCAGCGACAAGGCTGCCAGGCTCCATCAGGTCGTCGCCGAGCGAGACGCGGCAGTCGCCGCCCTCGAGCACGAACTGCGCGCCATCTCGGACGGTTCGAACAATGAGCTGGACGAGCTCCGGCTCTCGCTCGCGTCAGCGCAAAGCAAGCTGGCCTCCTCGGGGCGCCAGATCCTCTCCTTGGAAGAGGCCGTGGAAATGGCCACGGTGCAGCACGAGAAGGAAAAACGGCACTCTGCGGGTCTGCTGGAGCAGGTTGAGGCTGAAAAGGCCAAGACGTTTCAGGACCTCAAGGACAAAGTTTCCGAGTGCGAGCGTCTGCGGTACTCGGAGATGGAGGCCGTGAAAGCAAAGTCGCGCGCCGAGCTCGAGCTGATGGCCCTTCGGGACCAGCTCGAGCTCGCAGAGGACAAGGAACGATCGTTCCAGGAAAGGCTAACGGCAGCGGGCCAGGAGAAGGCAGATGAGATTGAG
>BLSG01000275.1:118100-128970 GCA_012862495.1 Thraustochytrium aureum | reverse complement strand
AGCCGAAGGCCAGCCCTACGGAGCGGGCAAGACCAAGCTGCCTGCGGCTTTGACCAGCAGTCTATCCGCGCGGTTGTAGCGCGACGTGCGGACAAGCCGCCGTTCCCCGAAAGCAAAAGCCATCACAGCGTTCGAATCCCAACGCCCGCCGCCTTCGAGTTTATTTGTCAGACGCGATGCAGCGACAAAACCACTCTCAGGACTTTAACTACGAACACAAAGGAGCCAGGGCTTGAGAGCCCTTGTGCTCGAGCATACCTTTTTCGCCGGATGGTATAGAACGGCGAAAACATAGCTGGGTGTCGGGCACGCTGCATTCCGTCCGCAGACTTGTCATCTCGTGGCTTCCTTGTCAATTACTACGTAGAGATTGGCGCTGGCCGCCCGAACCCATGGCTTGGCCAACGTTTGACCTGGAAGCGGATACCCTTCAATCCGCTCCACCCTGATCCGAGAGCCCCGTTGGCTCGATTAGGGACCTTTCGTCATTGCTTTTGCCGCGGGTGGCCTCGCAGCAGAGGTCTTGTAGATACCGGCTGGTAGCTCAGGGATGGCATAGTGTGGGTCGCTTTTGTACAAGTGCTCCCCCAATGGCTTGGGGTCAGTCGGAATTGACCGATTTCGAGCCCGCACAATTGGCGTTGTACAGATCCTCGGTGACGCTTGGTGAAATGCGAGGTACAGAGCGTCGGCGAGCACCCGCCAAAGCGAAGGCGAGCTGCAGTAGTGCGTGCAGTCCAAGTCATGCATGTCGTGGCGGTCCATCGTGACCTCGCCCATTGGAATGTAGAACAGAGTCTTTCGGGGGCCGTGGCGAGTGGCACACCCCGGTTTGTCTTCTGCTCCCCAAGGGGTCATGACCAGGCGGTACCCAGCCCGAACAAACTCGCTGACAACGGCAAAGTTGCGCCAGTCGTACAGCTTCGCTTCTTGGCCTCCAAATTTGACTTGTTCACACCCCAAACTGTCTGGCATTGCTTTGCTTGATTTCGTTTGATTCCGCACCGTCTCCGGCGCGCCTTTCGCCAAATAGTCATTAATGTGTTCCCGATTGGCCGCATAGTCGCCCCCCCACTGAAAAAAGTGCTGATGCGTCGTGCCGCGGAACACCAGCTGCTTGACGCCCCGCCCGAGACACTCGCGTTCGAGAATCGACGCAAGCTCTTTGGCCGACTTGCGCATGGAGCTCTCGGTTTGCCAGTGAAGGCCAAAATTGAACACGAGCACATCGACACCGGTGCAGATTTCGCGGATCGTGAGGCCGTCGGACGAGAAAACGTACTCGCGGTGGAAAACGAGGTGGATGGTCTTGTGCACGGTAGTGCCATTCGCCAAAATCTCTGCATCAGCTTCCCAGCGGAGCCCCGCGCCGACGCGCCAATTCTTCTTCTCGCGAGCGTAAACGTTTGAAGCGGTCAAGCGACCGCGCCCGGAGCGGGCCAAGTCACACAGCAGGCCTTCGAAGAACTCTGCTTGCATGCTGTCACCTAGCAGCGCTACCGTTGCACCATGGGGCAACAGACTAAGGGCCTGAGCCATGTCAAACAGCTCCTCCCGCTTGCCCTTGTTTGGCTCAAAGAGCAGGCTGTAATCGACGGGGAACCTAGGTTTGCCCACGCCAAACTCGCGCGGCCGCCTGGCAGAACAGCCCTGGCTCCGATAGCGGAGGCCACCTCCTTGGGAGATTGCTCCTGGACAGCACATCTGCGGCTCCAAGGAGCACTTGCCCGTCTTGATGGTGACGCGCTCGGCTGGGGAGTAAAAGTCCTCCCAGTCCTGCGCCGACCTCCACCCAAACGGGCGCGCGCACGGCTTTGCCGAGTTGGTGCTGTGGCCCTGTTCCCCCGAGCAGACACCGAACGGAAATCGCACGTCTCCAGCAAAGGCCGCGGAGCCCTCTGCGTCGCACATGAACACCTCGGTTTCGTTCAAGGCGTCTTGCCGGTCAGTCCAAGAAATCGGCAGCGCTTCACTCCCCAACTGGCCTTCGGACACCTTCCAGTCGACCAGAGCTGAACGGTCGAGGGCTATCCCGAGGCACACGCCCGCCAGCACCTGCATCACGCTCCGTGCGGCCATCCCCCCCCCCGCGGAAGCAGGCCTTTGCTTGGCGATGGCCCTGTTGGTCGGCCTTCTGCAAGCGACTCGACGTCGGACTCGACGAGCAACCTGGTCAACAAGGAGTAGGTAGCTAGGTACTCTACTAGCGCTTCTCAACAGAGCCATGTCGGAGCTGGAGGGTGGCGCGCAGGCCCTCGCGGAGCCCCGTTGCAGCTTGCGCTTTACTCGGCGAGTCACTAATATCAAAAAGTACTACCCACCTGATCGAAGCGCGCGCGCACATGTCTCCACACGTGCACTGCTCAGACCGCGCGCAGTGGGTGGTGCTCGTGAGGTTTCGTCACACGCCCAATCCAATCTGGTGCAACGGGCTCACTTTGTTCTTTCAAAAGGTGCGCACCTGCCGTCGTGGACTCAAGAGTGCAGCGACGCGGAGAAGCGCGGCCTTGCGCGCAAGTCGAGCAGCTGCTGCTCGACGCGCTGGCGGGGCTAAGGGCCATGGCGCACGTTGCCGACATCCTGGCGGCCAAAGGGCCCGTGCTGGTTACGGGCGCGAGCGGCAACGTCGGGCGAGCAACGGCAAAGTTGCTTGCGTCAAAGTTTGGCGTTGAGGTGCGGCCTGCGGGATTTCGCAAGCCCAGCGGGTGCGGCGAGCTTGGGGCTAATGGACTCGAGCCTGTGGCGCTCGACTTTCGTGACCCCTCTACGTTCGGGGCAGCGCTCAAAGGGCCGCCGAAGGCTGTCTTCCTCATGCGGCCAGGGCCGGCTTACCGCAAGGACTTGGCGCCTTTCATCCAAGCGTGCGCTGAAAACGGCGTACGCCACCTCGTATACATGTCGGTCGTCGCCGCTGACCGCGTCAAGATGATCCCGCACTATGGGATCGAAGAGGAAATTGGCATCGTTTCCGGGCGAGGGCGCGCGATTCCGTTTTCCGATGCCGAGAACGAGCATCCCGCCCAGCTTCGCGACGGAATGGCCACGACCATTATTCGGCCAAGCTTTTTCATGCAAAACCTAACCGGGGTGCACTTGCGCGCCATCGTCAAGCGCAGCCAGGTCCAAGTTCCTGCGGGACGCACCAAGGTCGGCATGGTGGATGCTCGTGACGTGGCCGAGGCGGCCGCCTGCGCGATTGCGCGTGGCCTTGAGGGCGGGGAAGATTTGGCACGCATCGACAACCGTGCCATTGTGGTCACTGGGCCAGCCAGCATCACGTTTGAAGACGTTGCGGAAACACTGTCAACTGTCCTGGGCCGCAACATTTCGTATTCGCGGGAGTGGACAGTGGGCTATGCGATCAAACTTGTTCGCGATGGCCACTCGCTCCCTTTCGCCGTCGTGTCCTCGGGGATCTATTTGGCGCAGCGAGTGGGCGGCGACGAGACGCCGTCGGGAGACTTTGCAGCGTTGGTCGGCCGCCCCCCCCGGTCGATAGAGACGTTCGTGTCAGACTACAAGACAGTATTCCAAGGCGAGCCTGAAGCTGGCTTTACCGCCCGCGACGTGGCTGCTGGCATGTACCTAGACAGCGTCACGCTTTAGCAACAATAAAGGAGGAAAACGAAAACGCGAAAGGTCTTTGCGGCCACTCGGTCCGGTCAAGTTGAGCTGCTGCCCTGCGCCCTGTTACCCCTCTTTCCGCCATCACGTACCGAGGGTCGAGAGAGCTTGAGAAGACTCGCATGGCTGCGTGCCGAGTTGCGACGCCTCTACGCTGCGCCCTTTTGGCGCTAGATGTTGTTCGCAGAGCTTGGCGCAAACGAGCGCGCTTCCGACGGCGCCACCACCGTGGTGCTGCGCTGCACATCCTTGACGTGCAGAAACTGAGGCTTGTAGAGGATGGCAATCACAATAAGCGGCTCGATGATGAAGAAAAAGTTGAACACCTTTGTCCAAACGTCGGTAAGCAGCTTTGAATGGTAAATGACTGAGCGATACAAGCACAGAGGCACAACAATCGGCGTCAGCATCCCCGCGCCAGCCTCCCTGCATCCAGCAAAGACCTGCGATGGGGTGGCAAGTGGGGCTGGAAACTCACCTCTCCATTCAACCAAAAGGATGTCCATGTTGAGGACAAAGAGGCCTGTTGCTTCGCCAAGGGTCACCATCGCAAGAACCAAGTTCATGCTCTTGATGTACGCAATCGACTCGAGAAGCTTGCTCTGCCCGCTGATCGACATTTTGCGCTCGTGCGCAAGCCGCTCGTTGAGCAGACGCGTAATACGCCAGTTCGCGACGAGAAGAAAGCAACACGCAAAGTAGAGCTCTAGCGACCAGAGCAACTGAGACGATATCGTCGACAAAAGCGGCGACATGATGAATTGCGGCAGGACAAAGTACGAACCAAGCGAAATGAAGCTGTACGAGGTGCAGAGGCGCGACTCCCAGCGTGAGAGACACGGCTCCTTGAAGAATACCCTCATCTGCTGGTTGAAAAACGAGAGCAACAGAAAGATGCCCGAGTTACGAAGGGTGCACTGGAGGTTCCACAACGTGTCGATCGTAGGCAGGATTCTGAGCGACCCTTCGTCGTAGAGGCTTGCAGGCGTTGTCACGATTCCGCACCCCCCAGCGTTAGTGTACGATGCGTTGATTTGCAAGGGGCCGTTGTACAGAAATGGCTGCCCGGGATCCATAGCGATGCTCTCAAACGCTTCTTTGGGGTGGCGAAAGACGACCGTCTCATTCGTGCCATTCTCAACACGGACCAGGCAAGTGTCTACAAAACCCTCGCTGTACTTGAGCTTGGTTGACATAATGTCGTACGTTGTTCCGAGAACGTAGGCGAGAATGTAGAAAAAGAGCACCAGGAACCGTTTGTACGTGCGGCGCTTTTTGCTGCTGAGTAGATCGCGATGAGCCTTCTTTTCGAAAAACACAAAGTGGAGGATGAGCGGGAAGAGAACAAAGCTGCTCACCGCTCTGTCCACGTAGCTAAAGTCCGACAGGTGAGTCATTCTCAGATGCGAAACGGCGGTTCAAGCGCACAGCCAATCGCAAAGCGGCTTCGCAGCGCTCGAGCAAACGCGGAGGCAGAGATCAAGCTCTGGAAGCAGGCGATCTCTGCTCAATGCTGCGCTTTGCTTGGTGCCAGACCAGCGATTCGGGTCTGGGTGCCAACACGTCCGGTGCCACGCATCGGTTATTTTAAAAAAAGATGACGCAGAGCATCGTGCACCAAAAATCAACATTTATCTCTCAAGGGAGAGTAGGAAAAAAGGCCAGCTTGGCCTTCGGCGGATTCCAGGTGCTGGCTCTGCTGGCGACATGCGAGTCTATAATTTTCCCACCTTTCGCGCACGGCGCGGAGCAAAGCAGAGTAACCGATAGTATCCGTTCGGCACACAAGAGACGGCCATCGCTGCCGACGCACAGTTTGGTTTCGCAATTTGTTCCGTCAATCGCAAGCGCACGCTCTGTGAGAGGAGATTTGTGATAGGAGAATAGCTTGCTGCGGGCTGGGCCAAACCTTTCACAAGCGTCCGAGTGAAGGCAAAGGTTAAGGCCAGTGCACGGCCATGCAGATTGTATCCTCTCTTCACCACACCCACACCACCGAACTGATCCGCCTTTCTTCAGCTACTCGACCTAGAGTAGACTGAAAACCTACGGACCGCTGCTCGCACGGGCTTGGACAGCGACGTGACGGACAACTACGCGCGAGTCTTTTTCCAACAAAAAACGGATACTATCCGTTCGGCACAGAAGAGACGCTCCCTTTCGAAACCGAGCACGGTAGCCGAGCATTGGCGGTTCTCGGGGGAGTCGAAACCGAGCACGGTAGCCCGGCATTGGCGGTTCTCTCGGAAGTCGGGACCAGGAAACATCACGCCGCCTTGACGCGAACAAGTTGGTGCATGGAATTGGACGGGCAAGTCGGGTCGTCCGACCTACGAAAGCCGTTGTCTTTGTCAAGGCGTCACGGACTCACGGTGCTTCTTAGGGATCTAAAGCGGATCAGTCTGCCACCTCCTCGCGCAGCGAGACGTACCTATTGGTGCTGTTTTAAACCTCTTCGGTTCGGCAGCGCCGTCTCACCCATCCTTTTCAGCTCCGTCTCTTAAAGCGCAGCGCAGGGACACCCCAACCACGCAACCACGTGGAGTGTCAGCGTGGGTAGCGTTGGTTGAGCCCGTCCAAGAGGCACTGCAGCCGCGTGATCACGTGCATAGTTGCTCAAGGGCTCGGTCGCCAAAAGATGCACGACAGAGTACGAGAGCATCGCGCTCGCCTGGGCCTCCCACACGCCCCGCTCGCCCGCCGCCTGCAGCAATGTGTCGAGCTCAAAGTAGCTCCGAAGAGCGTCGGCTACTTGCAAAACAATCGGATCCGAGCGA
Source organism: Thraustochytrium aureum (assembly GCA_012862495.1). NCBI lineage: Eukaryota > Bigyra > Thraustochytrida > Thraustochytriidae > Thraustochytrium > Thraustochytrium aureum. Next base: position 122,569 of record BLSG01000275.1, on the reverse strand, counting down.
AATGCTCGCGAGGCGTTTACGATTGATTGAAACTAGCTAAGATACCTGAACCTGATGCATGCGCACGTCCGAGGAAGACGGGGGAGTTGCCGACGACGAGTCGGCTGATTCCGCATCGTCCTCTTTCGCCGATTTGACGTCGTCCAGAGGGCCAGGGGCACCAGCTTTCTCCACGGCGTCACCAGACTCACCGCCTTCCAAACCAAACGAGCCGGCGTGCGTCTCGCGCGTAGACTGGGCATTCTCTGTAGTGGGATCTGGGCCCTTGCAGAGGCAGATCCGGCGATAGATCACGTGGCGGAGAGGCGGCGGTTTGCCGCCGGGGTAGGCCATCGAGCGCTTGTACCGGACCACGACCGCAATCCAGATTGCGGCATGGTACCCAAAGTACCACACAAAGTCGAGCGGCGTGGGTTCGGGTTGGTAGCCGAAGAGAACGCGCATGAGCACCCAGAACTGCTTGTCCAACCCGCAGCAGCCCGAGATGTCGAACACGGGCTGGTTGTGCGCCGGGCGGTCTTCATCCGGCTCCCAAGTTCCAAACGAACCGTACACCTGGAGCTCATGCATCCCATTGGTAAACACACCAGCCCCGATAAACACGAGCAGCACCATCGTGAAGCGGAAAAACCACTTGATCGTGAGGCGCCCACCAAAGCGGTACAACGCCCAGCCGATGATCCAGCCCAAAATGGCGCCGACGACCGCCGGGATCGGCAGCGAGACACCCGGGTACGCCGCACCGATACCCACAAAAAAGATGATCGTTTCGAGCCCTTCGCGCAGTACGGCGGTAAAGGACAGGAAGAGTATGCTCTTTTTCGAGATGGCGTCCTCACCGATGTCACCGACCTGGTTCGCGAGGCGCGCTTCCCACTTGTCGTTGATCGCCATCACATTGCCGATGGTGAGCGCGACGACACCGATGAGCACAGCCGCCACCACGCTAACGATGCCTTGCACCAACAGCCCCGAGTTGCCCGACAGAAACTCTTCCTTGACAACGTTGATTACCACGAGCACGATCACGCCAAGCACGACGCAGATTCCAAACGCGGCCAGGACGCCGAGCCACACGTACCGCTTGAGGTGGACCAGGTTGAGCTTCTCCAGGAGGCCGAGCAAGACCGACACGATAATAGCGGCTTCCAGCGTCTCGCGAAACGTCACAAACATGGCAGGCACGGCAAACAGCCCTGCGTTCGCCGCCTCGCTCGTGTCCACCGTCCCATACCCCATCGTGCCCGCACTTCCCCCAGCAACGCCTCGACCCCACCCTGTTCTCCCCGCTGGCGCAGCAGTCCAGTTGGAGCACTGCAGATCGAACTCGACCTCCTGGCAAGTCCGAGTCGATCAGTGATCGAGCTCGAGGCCCGCTGGTCCAAAACAGCGGGAAAATCGCCCACGTCTGTGGGTCTGTGGGTGAGGACCAACTCGAGTCCTGATTGGCTGCTGCGCGCGCGCCGCACGACCACCGCACATCATCATGAGGCAGAGCCGTGGCGGTGGGGGGCTCTCCGCTCCACCTCTGGGGCCAAGTCAAGCCAATCACGATTGTTTCCAGAGGCAGGGGCGAAAATCCCTTTTCTGCCCGGGCCTTCTTTTTCTTGAATCAAAACAACAATCAAGAAAACCAAATTCAACAACAGTTGCGTTCAATCTTGAAAAATCAAGTTGTAGAGTACTCTACTTACGAGAAACGAGAGCTTGAAGGCGGCGCGCAAGGCTCTCTCACCAGAGCCCGACGAACTCGAACGAACTTGAACGCGCGAGTCGCGGCGCAACGCCCTCCGTGACGTCACGAACGAGTCGGACATGTGACGCGAGCGAGGCCAAGAACGGCGCCGTGCGAACGAACGGGTTGGTGCTCGCGGCTTTGTGCAACTGCACGGGACCCATGCGGCGGCCCCGCGTGCGCCGAGAGCTGCGCACGCTGACGCGCGACGAGGTTGACGCCTTCGTGGAGGCGCTCAAGACGATGCGAAGCGTCCCTCAGCGGCAAGGGCGGCTGCGGTTCGGGGAGGCGTATCGCAGCTACGAGTTCCTCGGTGTCAAGCACGCCCTGGCCGCCGCCCACCCGTGCGCGGACCAAGGGCACCTTGAGGAGAACCAAATCGTGTTTCATCGCGCGCTCCTCGCCGAGTTCGAGCAGTCGCTGGTGGCCGTCGCGCGAGCGCTGCGCCCCGGCACCAGCCTCGACGCCTTGCCCTACTGGAACTGGGAGCTGGACGTTGCGGCGCACGGGTCCTGGCTGCAGAGCTCGCTCTGGAAACTCTGGGGCTCCCCTTTTGGCGACCCAGAGAACCGGTACTGCATCAGCGACCCGGTGTTCGAGACCCGCGTCACAAACGCAGAGACGGTCGATCCGGACATGGCCTCTCTCGCTGCCGCCAAGCTCGCTGCGCATGCAGATTCGGACCGCGGGAGCAAGGCGTTTGGCAATGGGTTTGGGTTTTGGCGCAGCGCTTGGAGCGCCAACGACTGCCCAGGCCTGGCCCGCAACCCAGGGTGGGTTCTCGGAGGGCCAGTGCCGAGGGAGCAGGAGCAAGCTTGGGCCCGGGACTGCCTGGACAGTCCAACATTTGCTGCATTCGCACGGTGCGCCCAAGGCGTCGGGTACCAGCATGGGACGGCTGACTTCGGTCCGCACAATGCGCTGCACATTCTAATGGGCACGATTCACGCGATGATTTTGGCGCAGTGCTGGGCGCCCTCGCGGTCGACGTGTACTTTTTCGCTCTCTTGGCGCCCATCGCGATCGCCGTGTTGTCCTTCGCGCCAGCGCTTGGGCATCGCGCGCTTCGCCGCGTGGTGTCTGCCGTGGGGCTGCTGACGCTGGCTCTGAGCTACTTGCTCGTCGCGTCCCGCGTCGCAACCGATCTCAGGGGCTACCGGAATGTCGTGGCCTATGACACCTGGTCGACGCGCCTTGGCAAAGTCACCCCGCTTGGGTTTTCTAGCGCACAGTGGCGCCGGGGCGATCTAGATTGCCCGCCGCCGGGCTCTTGCGTGCCCGGCCAGACCCCGTCGGCGCGGTGTACCTGCCGGGACCGGAGTGGCCCACAATGGCCTGACAATGCGTTTGGGTCGCCTGGCTTCGCGGGCTCTGACTTTTGGGATGGCGCGTTTTCCATCAACGAAAATCTATTCTTCCCGGTGCACGGACTTGTGGACCTTCTCCAACTTCGCTGGGCCTCAAAGCTTCGGCCTGCGCCGTCGATCTACAACCGTTTTGGCGGCGCGAACGAGAATGGGACTGGCTGCCCTGGCACTGCACTTCGCGACATTGTCGCCGAAGAAATGTGCTTTACGCGCCACGACATTGGCCTGGGGCAGTACAGCGCGGGCCAGGCTTGCTTGACCATTGCTGAGATCCTCGCGCTTGCGCCGCCCAGCACCGGCAGCCAGGAGCTGCACGATCAGGAGGCACTGCCCTATACTTATGACGTCTTGGCAGAGCCCTTCGTCTGGCAGACGCTTGAGCCAGCGCATGTGCAGTGCCCAAGCGCTCGCCAGCTCTGCGACGTCGATTCGCCCCCGGTTTCGTTCCAAGGCCACGTCGCCTGTGGGAATGTCACCTCTTGGCCTGCTTGGTCGATTGTTGGGGACTCTTTGTGCTCTTCCCGACCGAAACCAGCTGCACCAGAGCGCGTTTGCGATTGCAAGGCGGAGACATACCGGGAGCGGGAGCTTGCCCGGCGTGCAATCACAAATACGCGTGTTTGGGGTCCCGGGGGTGGTCGATGGGTCCAGCTCGCCTCAATTGTCGCGTGGCTGGCGCTCGTCGCGTTCGGCGTGGCGCTTCTCCGTGCCTGCAACTCGTCTTCAGAAAGTACCAAGTACGAACCCATCCCGGCGATCTGAGCCTGTGCGCTGTATATTCCGCTTGATCAAGATACTTCATGTAATCCTAGTTGGTTGGGGTGTCACTCCAGTGCGCTGCGCTAAAAGAGACGGAGAGGCGCGACCTCACAACGATCCGTATCTTGTTGGGTCAGGCAGCATCCGGTGGACAGGGACAGGGACCTGCGCCCACGCCTGCAGCCGCGGACCTCGAGCACTGACTGGCTTGCTGTGCGTTGGGCGGTCTTCCTCGGGCTCCCAAGTCCTGAACGAGTCAAGCACATCAAAGGCTCGAGCGCTCCTCGACCACGCCACGAATGAAGCGTGTCAACGACGACCCTATGGTTCACAGCCCAGAACGGCCCCGGCGACAGCGGGAATGCGGCAGGGTTCGCCAAAGCACGGTCTTCTCACCCCAGGGGCGCTGTCGCAACACTAGGGTCAAAGTGAGGTGAATCATGTCCCGCTTCGACAGGTGCCTCGTTGATTTGTCGAGCGCCGCTATTGCAGGTTCTTGCTTGCGTCGACCATCGTAAACGCAAAGCTCCGGCCTTCTCGGGAATGACAGGCCTGGATAAGTTCGCGGCAGGTTTTGTTTGTCAGTAAGCACTTATTGTAAGTAAATA
>BLSG01000275.1:76966-87881 GCA_012862495.1 Thraustochytrium aureum | reverse complement strand
TGATGTTGTGTTGGGTGGAGGCGGCTGCTCGCCTGGGTGAGCGGGGCGGAGGGTGATACAGAGCGCGCGCAGTGAGGAGAAAGTTCCATCGTCTCGCACGCAGTTGCAAACCAGAGTGGCTGTCGTCGACTTCGCCGTCGCGGCGGCTCTGTGCTGGCCCAAATTTCCTTGGATGTCTGAGTGCAGCGCTCCGTATCAGAGCGGGAGGGAAGGGAGGCGCGGCCGCGGCTTGGGCTTGCTTGGCTTGAGCCTTTGCACTGACGTCAACCCCTGCTCGTGACATCAACAGGTCCAAGTTACGCTCGGTCCCAAGGGCCGCAACGTGGTGATCGAGCAGAGCTTCGGCGCCCCCAAGGTCACCAAGGACGGCGTCACCGTCGCCAAGGCCATCGACCTTGCCGAGCCCGTGCAAAACCTCGGCGCCCTGCTGGTCCGCCAGGTCGCGAGCAAGACGAACGACATCGCCGGTGATGGCACCACGACCTCAACCGTTCTCGCGCGCGCCATCTTCAAGGAGGGCGTCAAGGCCGTTGCCGCTGGCTACAACCCGATGGACCTCCGCCGCGGCATCACCGCCGCCGTGGACACGGTCGTCGCCGAGCTCGGCAAGATGAGCAAGCAGATCTCCTCCAAGGACGAGATCGAGCAAGTGGCCACCATCTCGGCCAACGGCGACAAGGTGGTCGGCAGCCTCATCAGCACGGCCATGGAGAAGGTCGGCAAGGAGGGCGTCATCACCTGCCAGGACGGCAAGACGCTCGAGGACGAGCTCGAGGTCGTGGAGGGCATGAAGTTTGACCGCGGCTACATCTCGCCCTACTTCCTCACCGACCCCAAGACCCAAAAGTGCGAGTTCGAGAACGCGCGTGTACTCTTCTACGAGGGCAAGATCTCCAACCTTCAGTCCCTCGTCCCTCTGCTCGAGGCGACCGTCAAGGACTCGCGCCCGCTGCTGATCGTGGCCGAGGACGTCGAGGGCGAGGCCCTCGCCACCCTCGTCGTTAACAAGCTGCGCGGCGGCCTCAAGGTCTGCGCCGTCAAGGCGCCCGGCTTTGGCGACAACCGCAAGGCCAACCTGCAGGACCTCGCCATCCTCACCGGCGGCCAGGTCATCTCCAACGACGTGGGCCTCAAGCTCGAGAACGTCGAGATCGATATGCTCGGCCAGGCCAAGAAGGTGACCGTCTCCAAGGACGACACCATCGTGCTTGACGGCGCCGGCGCCAAGGCTGACATCGAGGAGCGCATCGAGCTCATCAAAGCCTCGATCGAGAACAGCACCTCGAGCTACGAGATTGAAAAGCTCCAGGAGCGCCTCGCCAAGCTGTCCGGCGGTATTGCTGTCATCAAGGTCGGTGGTGCCACCGAGTCCGAGGTCGGCGAGAAGAAGGACCGCGTCGTCGATGCCCTCAACGCCACCCGTGCCGCTGTGGAAGAGGGCATTGTCCCCGGCGGTGGCTCGGCGCTTCTCCATGCCTCCAAGGCCCTCACTGCGCTCGCCGCGGAGACCCTCAACGTCGACCAGCGCATCGGCGTGGAGATCGTGCAAAAGGCCATCGTCGTTCCCGCTCGCACCATTGTTGCCAACGCTGGTGACGAAGGTGCCGTTGTTGTTGGCAAGCTCCTGGAGGAGTCTGACTGCAACATCGGCTACGACGCTCAGAACAGCGAGTACGGCAACATGTTCGAGAAGGGTATCATCGACCCGACCAAGGTGGTCCGCACTGCTCTTCTCGATGCGGCGTCCGTGTCCGGTCTTCTGACCACCACGGAGGCTGTCGTGACAGAGATCAAGGAGGACAAGCCCGACAGCATGGGCGGCGGCGGCATGGGTGGCATGGGCGGCATGGGCGGCGGCATGTTCTAAATTGCTGTTCGCCCTCTCTGACCGGCTGACCGACCAGAACAAAAGGAACCCCAAGTCTTGACGGGCAGAGCCGAGCTGGGTGGGCTGCATTGCAAGCCCTCCCCCCCGCTCTGTAACCCCTGTCCGCTTTAGGTCTGTGGGTTGGGATCTGGTGGGTAGTGATATTTTCCTTGAATTGCGCCGCGCCTGCTTTTCGGCGTTGGACCTCGTGCACAAGAGGCTGTGTCGTTGCTGCTTCGGGCAGCCGTGGCGCGGCGCTGGGCGGCTCTTCTCGACACTTTTCCAGCCTAGCCACCGCTTGTTGTGAGAGTTGAAGAGCTAATTGAATTTGATTGAAATCTTCGTACCCTAAGTACATCTACCCGACAAATTCTCTGCCCTTGCACGGTTGCCGCGCAGCCGCGGGGACGATGACTTGGTTTCTACTGGGTAGCGTAGAGTTCGATTTTTTTTTTCACGAGTACTAGGTTGAGTAGCTCAACTCAATTTCCACGTTCGACTCGGGCAGCTCGTGCGCGCACAAGCCGCGCAACGGGACAGTCAGGCACCAGAATGCAGCTGCCAGACCTTCTTTTAGTTAAAGAGACCTTCTTACTCTACTCCGAGTGTGAAATTGAGCGAGTCTGCTGTCCGCGACTCAGGACCAGCCCTCGCTCTTTACCGGCCCGAGGGCACCGGGCACCACGAGAGCAAGTCGAGCGGGAGGATCGCGGCCATGTCGCCGTCAAAGGCCGACCGAAGCGCGTTGCCAAGGCTCGCCGCGGAAGGGGCGTCGCGACGCCAGGCTGCGCCGCTGTCGTCGCACCAGTCCAGCAAGCTGGAAATCTTGTCCATGACCTCCTCGCCGCCGACCTGGAATACCTCGGCCTTCTCGGCCACAGAGCGCTTGTAGCGCTCGAGCGGGCCGGGCAAGCCCTCCGAGCGCGGAAAAGCCACCGATGAGCTCCAAGCGCTCCACGCGTAGACGAGGTTGGCCAGCGTGTTGGTGTTCTTGTGGCCATGGAACGGAGTACGGAACGTGTCCGTGTCGTAGAGGTGCTCCACCACGTACGTGTTGGGCTCGCCCTCCTCGGCAGCGCTCCAGCCGTCTCCGCACTCGATGAGCGTGCAGAGCCCATTCGACTTGCTCCCGCAAGGCGCGTCGCGCGGTAGAAGCCACTTGATGTCGCTGCACTCCGCTTCTGGCGCAGGCAGCGTGCCCCCAGACGCAGACTCGAGCGTGCCAGCAAACAGGGCGGCAAAATCCTCCGCCTCGCTGTCGCGCGGCCTGCACAGGTCCAGCACGAGGGCGTGCGCCTCGGCGAGAGCGCCTGCGTTCCCGCCAGACTCTAGCGCACTCTTCACCGCCTCCTTGAGCTCGGCCATACGCGGCTGCACTGCGCACGCGCCAAAGGTCTGCTTGTGGAAGAACAGGTCCCGCCACTCGAGCCCGCTCCCGGGCGGCCCGGACGTCGCGTGGAAAGCCGCGAATTGGAACGTCTCTTCCGGGATCGAAATCGACTTGGAGACCCACCTCGCCGTGCCGGAGGACCCCTGCGCGGCACACTTGGCCCCCACTGGGCACAAGTTGTTGCAGTTCGCCTCGGTGAGACCCGCAGGAACCGAGGTGGAGAGCCGCGAGCGCAGCTCCACCTCCCAGGCGTCTTGCCACGGGTTGCCCTCCGGGGCAAACTCGAGCGGGAACCCAAGGCGGGCCGGCGCGCCGTTGAGGTGAGGCACGGTGCTCGGCCGGCCGGCCGAAACGCCTGGCATGGCCTTGGGGCTGCCGTCACGCTTGTCCACGGCCATCCAGCACACGGGCGAGACCGGCTTCTTCTCCCCGTTTACTTGGGCCACAAATTCAAGCGCGAGGTATGAGGGCTCTGCGGGGATCGGCGCGACGCGGAGCGTGGTCGAGACGCGAAACGGGATGTCTCCACCGTCGCCCGCCAGGTCCATCTCACCAGAGTCGGCCGCCATCGCCGTGAGCCGAGGCTCCATCAGGCGAATCTTGGGCGAGCCGCCCTTGGCTTTGTTACCTTCCAGCTTGGTGCGCCCCCGGCGCGACGCGCCAGAGGCGCCCGGCTCCTGGCGGCGGCGCCCGATCAGCGTGCTGAATATGGCGCTCTCCAGCAGGTCGACGATGCCAACCTGCGCCTCGTACTTTTGCGGGGCGTCCACGACGGCCCCGAGGCGGCGCAGGCTGCCGGGCCGCGCTTTGGCGATGTCGCCCACCGCGTTCCCTGGGGCCGCAGCAAGCATCCGGCGCTCCTCCTCGTCCTCAGGCGGCGAAACGAGCTCAACCAGGGTCTCGCCAAAGTCGCACGGCACAAAGTTGGTGGGGAGCCGCTCGCGAAGGTCGCCGAGGAAGCTCTCGAGTTGGTTGTTCGGGAATTGCAGGCCGTCGAGAATGTTCTCGTAGGCGTTGTCCACCGCGCTGGTGAAGCCGTCCACAAAGTCGAACCGCGCCAAATTCAAATCGACAGGCACAAGCGAAAACTTGGGCAAGACGGACTCTATCATCCCGTCGATTGGGAGCCAGCTGAAGAGCCACTCGAGCGGGGAGAGCAGCCGCGCAATGTCGACCAGCTTGACCGTGAGACCCGGAAACAGCGTAATCGTGACGAAAATGAGCCTGATCCTGATCGCTGGGATTCTGAACGAGAGCTCCGGGATCCTGGCCAGCCACGACAGCTTGCTGAGGATGCGGGAGAGCGCGCCAAGCGGCCCGTTCATCACCGCGGAAATGTGGCTCTGCACCGAGGTCGCCAGCCTCAAGCCAGACTCAAACTGGCGGAGAGAGGCAGAGGAAATGCTCTGCATGCGCTTCGAGATGCCCTCTACCATCTTCGTGAGCCCCTCCATGATGCCCTCCATGTCATCGACGTGGACAAGCTTGTTGTTCTTGTAGGCGCACTCGTGCGCCTTGATGAGCACGATCGTGCCGGTGTAGACCGCCTCAGGAAGAGGCTCGAGGATCTCGCTCGTGGACGCGAGCAGGCCGTCGAGCTTGAGCATGGCCGCCTCCGCCCGCTCCACCTTCTTGCGCTTGTTGACGAGCTTTTTGGCCATGTTGTTCAGCGACTTGCGCGAAACCTTGAGCAGCGTAGTGAAGATCTTGATCAGGCCCTGGATCACTTTGCCGACGATCGGGATCCCCTGCAGCAGCTTACCAGCGAGGTCGACCGCAATCTCGAGAGAGTGCATCACGGGAGTGACGATGAGCAGAGCCTCACGGACGAGGCTGATGCCTTCCACAAGGGTCCCAAGAACGGTCACGGCAACTGCTGTGGCCGCCGCAGCCTGGTCAAACTTGCGCACCACTTCGGTCGTGACGCGCTTGAACTTGTTGGCAGCACCATAGAGCTCCTTTCCGACGCGCGCGTTCGGATCGCGGAGCCACACACGCGCGTTGTACTCGGTCAAGCTCAGCGTCTTCAGTTCTGCGCTCCCGCGCTTGAAGAATCGAGCGCCGCTGATTGAGGCGCAAGTTGGTGCGTGCAGGGCCTCCGTGTTCTTGGTTGTGCTGCGGTACGTTGAACAGCGTTCAGTGCTCAGCTTGGGCGTGTCGCTGCCGAACTCGAACCCTTGGCACGTCTCGTCGTCCAGGCAGAGCTCGAGGCAATCGTCTTGGGAGGGAACATTGAGCGAGACAAGCGTGCGAAAGTCTCCATCTCTGCACAACGTGGTAACGGCGCCGGAGAACAGGAAGCGGCCCTTGAAAATAGAGATGTCCTGCGCTGTTTGGCCCGGTTCGCCTGGCGGGTCTGGGCAGAGGTCATCTGATCCGCTCACGCTGTAGGCCCGCGAAATCGACAGTCTGCACTCAGGCCGCCGGTCGAGCCAAGGGCACTGCAGAGGCCGCATGACGTTGATGCAGTTGTCCCGCGAAGCGCACAGTGCGCGGCACTCGTCGTCAGACTTGTCCACGTATTCGACAGCGTCATTCAAGTCATTTTGTGCCACAGTAACGTCGATGATCTCGCCAAAGCGCTCCACGACGCGTTTGAATTTAACGTCGGGACATTCCCCAAAAGAAAAGGTCGGCCCCCCAAACTTGCAAACATCACCATCACGGGAGACGGTGCGGCAGTTGGGGTCCTGCGCGCAGGCAAGCTGGCAGTGCGCAAAGGAACCGACAATATTGCGTTCGGTGGACGCCGTGTCGTCATGGCATGCAACGCCGGGCAGAAACCTGTACCGCAGCTCTGGGATTGCGTGGTGCCGGAAGGAGACGTACAACTTGCTGTCCAGTGTGGGGCATGCCACGGAGCAAGGCGCGCCGACCTCACCGCACGGGCTCGCACCCAGGAGCTGGCAGGACATTTCCTTCTGGTCGTAGTTGAAAGCATGGCAATCCTGGCCTCGCGCCGCGCACATTGCCTTGCACTCGTCCAAGGTGACCTCGACATTTGGCAACTGATCGCTCAGCTTCGCCGAGGGGTCCCCGCACGTCTCAGAGTCTTCCGTGAAAAACATGGATGAGTGGGCCTGGTAGACGGTTGCGCGAAGGCACGAATCCGCCTTGCTCACAGGCGCTTTGGCCCACGGCGAGTCAAGGAGCCTGCATTTTCGCTCAGAGGCATCGTATGAGAAAGCTCGGCACGCGAGCACAGCGTCGCAGAGAATCGCACACTCTTCGAGCTCAATGGAGGTGGTCTCCTTGACAGTGTTGACACCACTGCCGACGCACTTTCCGGCGGCAGACGTAAACTTGTCGGCGACAAATCGAATCCGCATGCCGTTCGGCGCGAGCGAGGTTTGACCGCACGACGCCTTGTACTCTGGCGAATCAAGCAGCGAGCACCTCGACGAGCCGGCATCAAAGTGGAACGCGCGGCATCGGCTGTCGATCTCGCAGAGTCGCTCGCATCGCGTGAGCGAACGGTTGGTGCGGACGTCGTACACCGCTGAGTCACCTTCGGCTGGGCAGACGCCCTTGAGATGCAGAAACGAGACCTCCTCGTCGCGGAACCGCTCAACGCTACGCATCGCCACCGCAGTCGGTCGCGGGCAGCTTCCGCCCTCGGGCAGGAGCGAAAATCCCTTGTGAAGCGTGCATTGCGCCGTCGAGTATTCATACAGAAAGCTTTCGCAGCGATCCGTGCTGGCTTTGCACTTCGCCTTGCAGCCCTCGAGAGTCATAGGTCCGAACTGGCCGAGATTTGCGCCAAACAAGCAATAGTCGGTGTTGACGACATCGAACTCGTAGGCCGACTGCGCCACAAAGACGCGTGGGTCCGCAAAGGTTGCGTTTGTGGTGCGGGGCGCGGAGCCACGGTAGAACGCGCAGGTGAGCAGGATGTGGTCGAAAACCGCAACCTCGCACCATCGCTCCATCTCGCAAAGAACAATGCAAGCTGACTCGGCATCGACCCCAGACAGCGCGGAAACGGCGATGGGCTCGCCCGCGGGCTCCGCCGAGGTTGTCAGGTTGATGTACTCGCGCTGCTTGCCAACGCCGCTTTGGGTCTCAAAGGCGAGGAGCGAGAGCTCCCCGTCGATGCTTGGGCTCGACAGCGTCGAGTCGATGTTGGCTCCTTCATACATAATGCATTTGCCCTGCTCAGTGAACTCCCAGAGCCGGCAAACCACGTTGTGGACACAGTACTGGCGGCAGTCCTCGCTGGACTCCACGCTGAGTTCGCTCGGCGAATAGTGCCAGATCTGGCCATTGTACCCGACGAACCGATGGGAGGACAGGTTGTGCACAGCAACGGTCGAAGCGAAGAGCGTGTCCACCTCGTGGTCCACGACAAAGGCAGGCGGGATGTCGCCGGTCAGCGGCTCGGCCGTCTCCACAATGCACGACTCGGTCGCTGCCTGGAAGACAAACTTTTCGCAGGACGAATCGAGCCAGCAGTGGAGCCGGCACGTCTCGAATGTGTAGCCCGGGAGCACCAGAGCCTGATCGATGCTGCTGACGTTTTCCGTTATGAGAAAGTCGTCGGTGCGGCTCATGAGCAGCAGTACGTCGAGCCTTTCCGGCGCGCCAATATCGCATGGTCTAAACGCGGCGCTGTCCTTGAAGTCGCACTTGTACGTGCCAGGGCTGCCCGACTCGAAGTCGCTAAGCCCGACCGCGGCGCAACCAGAGGTTTCCGAGCAGGCGCGCAGGCAGTTGCCAAAGCTGTTCGAGTCGGTTCGGAGGCCGTCCAGGCCGAGGGCAGCCATGTCCATCGTATTCGCGACGGAGCAAAAGCTGGTGCCCGTGCTCATGTCGCTGAGGAAGTCGTGCTTGGGAAAGCCGAGAAACGTCGAGTTGGACGAGATCGACAGCTCGTACGTGCGGAGCTGTGGCTCACCAGCATTGCTTCGGCAGCGAGCCGTGAAATCGGCAGGATCGAGCCCCTCCTTCGTGATGAACCGGCAGTCGCGCGTCTCCTTGTCTATCTCGATCGCGACACAGTCGTCGCCCTGGGCCTCGCAGAGAGCCGCGCACGATGCGCCGGAGTTTTGCACACCTTTCAGTAGAGGAGTGGCATCGCCTTGCGGCGTGCACCCCGACGAAAGGTGCTGAAACACGGTGACCGGGGGCAGGACTTCGATGTTGCAGGCGCTCACGTCCTCCACCTGGGCGTTGCCCACTTTTGTCGACTCGGCGAGAATGCAAGTGTTGGAGGAGGTGACGTAACGAAGTGCTCGGCAGAGGGGAGCATAGTACTTGCACCATACGCGGCACTCCTGAGCGTCCGCCACCTGCGTAAGGGTTGCAAAGACCTCGTCGAGGCAGAGCGGGTTCTCGACCTTGTCGCCGTTCTGGTCGAACACGTACGAGAGGAGCGACCCGTCGTAGCTGCGCGCATCGGCAACAACGCGGGTGAGGTCAAAGCGGAGGTTGTCCGAGAGGTCGACGATCGGGTCGCAAGACGCACGGTCAACCTTGCCATACATGTGGCAAACGGAGAACTCGGTCGAAAAGTTGTCCGCCGTGGTGTTGGTCACGTTGAGCTCAAACATGTTTCCAAAGCACATGTCGTCTCTGTCGCACAGGTCGATGCAGTCCACGGGCGAAGGGACAAACTCTGTGCGCAGCTCTTCCGTCGAGTTGCAGCGCAGGAACGGGTCGTAGAGCTTGTGGCGATCCCGCACGGTGAGGTTTCCGATGCTGTCGCCCCCAATAACTTGGTTGGCAACAAACTCGTCTCCACCGCTCTGCAGGCGCCGCCGCCGCAGCAAGTCTTGGTCCAGCTCGAGGTGGACGTCAGCGAGATCCAGCACGCGCGTGTCAGAGATATGCGGCGCAGTTCGATCAGCGACGAACATGGTCGACCCGGAAAAAATCACATCGCAGTCGCTGCAGCCTTTGATTGTGCTTGAGCGTTCGTCAGCGCTGCGCAGGTTGGTGCCTTTGACCTCCATCGCGGCGCCATCTTTGGCGCCCACAGCGACCCCGTCCGAGCTGAGCGAGCAGCCGACCAAGGTGACCCCGGGGCGCCGGCTCCAGTGGCGGCTACGCCTCCACCGCCCGTGCCGGTCGCGTTGTTGACAAAGTCGACGTTGCGGATCTCGAGCTCGCCAAAGCCCTCGAAAAACAACGACGAGTCGGACACGGCGTTGAGCATCATGAAAGATACGCGCTCTACCTCGGTCTCGGCGTTAAAGCCGGGCAGCCCAGAGGTGCCCCCTTCGATTTCCACGCGCTTACCAGCAGGGATGCGGATTGGTTCTTCCCACAAAATGTCCTCTACCACGGCAACGACCCCAGTCGGGCAGGTGAGCACCTGCGCCTTGACCTGCTCAAAGGTCGAGGCCACGCAAAGCACAGCGTCCGGCTGCACGCAGCACCGCTGCTCCGAGTCGCCCCAGCCAAACACGCGGCAGCTTCCGGGCGCGCCGCATTCGAGGTTGGCGACACACTCGTCGTTGGAAATGCAGGCGCCCGACCCTTCACGGCAAGGCGCCGCGGAGCTGCAGCAGCGGCCGTCGAGGTTGTCTCCCGCTGTGGCGCACTCGGACAGTGGCCTGACCAGCAGGGCTCCGTAGGCTGCTTCAGCGCTTGACAGCGAGACCTCGGTCCCGGCCTCGTTGACTTCCAGGTACTTGCCCGAGGAGGCGAAGCGGATCCTAGAATTGGCGAACGCGACGCGCTGGGTGTCGGCGTCCGAGCAGGGCGCCATCCGCGCGATCCCGCTGCTCGAGTCGACGCAGAGGGCGCCGTTCGAGACACGGCCGTCCTGCACGATCCACGCTTGGCGAGCCGAGGTGGCGTCGCAGGCCTCGGTGGAGACCGCGCTGCCGATGACCCCGCTCGTTGCGAGGCACTTGCCGGGCGAGCAGCTTAGTTCGAGCGATGAGGTGAGGGGGACGAGCTCAAACTCTTGGCCTTCAGCGGGCCACTGGCACGCTCCGTCGTACCTGAAGGAGGGGCTCTCCGACTCTGGCGCCAAGACTTTCAGGCACTTGCCCGCTGCGCTTGCCAAGCGATTGAACTGGTTGATCAAGTTGACTTGGTGGCCGTTTTTCGTGTCGGCGGCGCACTGGACCACGGAAGGGTCGTTCACGAGGGAGCTGTCCAAGCAGAGTTCAACGCCGTCGCTAGCGGTGATCAAGCGGCCCTCCCGCATCGTCCATGCTGGGGCGGACTCGCACGCGCTGAGCACCACCTTGGAGTTGGCGCCGGAGTGCACGAAGCACTTGCCGCTCTGCTTGTGGCGGAGACGCGCTGCGTCATCGCGCACGGGCTGAAGCGCTTGCCGGGCCGACTCGGCGCCGCACTCCTCGCCAAAGCCGATGGCCCACATCTCGTCCGGGTCGATCGCGTCGTACCTCGCGCAAAGCTCCTGGCCGTCGACGCCTGTGGCGACCAGGCGCCCAAGCGCGTTCAGACGTACGGATTGCTGCGCAACCACGTCTTCGCCTTCGCCGCCGCAAGGCGTGACGCGCGGTGCTTCGAAGCCGAGGTCAACGCACAACCCTTCGGCCTCAACGCGTCCTTGGCCGATGTTCCACAGCTGCACGCCGCGAGCCGCAACGCACTCCTCGAAGATGAGCTGCTCGCCGTCGTGCGCCAGGCACAGCTGGGACTCGGCGTTCCGGAGCCGAAACTTGCGGACCGCCAGCGCGGTC
>BLSG01000275.1:39707-62999 GCA_012862495.1 Thraustochytrium aureum | reverse complement strand
TGTTCGCACAGGCCGCGCAAGAAACCGCGCACAACCCTCGACTCGCCTGACAGGCCGCCTCGCAACCGGTGCCGCAGGCGTGCAGCAAGGTGCTGCGGGACGCGTCGCCATCCGCCCCGCCGCGCTCCCGGGGCGGGACGTGGCGGAGGAGGAGATTGCTCGCGCGCACATCGAGCGCCGAGAGAGAGACAAGTCAATAAAGGCAAAGCTGGCCGCCACAACGGCGCGAGCACAATCGACGCTCGCCAGCACAATAAAGCAACAGCAGCGCGAAAAGGAGCAGCGCTCACAGGCCGAAATGGCGCGAAAGGCCTTCCTAGATCGCCAAGCACAAGTCACCAGAATCCACAACCAGCGCTTGCGCTCCAGCTCGCGCGAAGCGTCGCCGAGTGCCTCTCCAAGGGCGCCACGCCGGCAGCCAGAGGCAAGACCTGAGAGCGCCCCAGCGCCGCGCAAGCCCGCAGTCCCGCGCCTCGAACGGCCACGCAAGAAACGCAAGTCGAACAAGTCGAACGTGCCCGCGGCGCGGCAAGCGCTCCTTGAGCGCCGCGTCAAAGCCATGCGCAAGCCACCCGTGCCACAGACCAAGCTCAAGCGCACCCGCAACGCCTCTACGTCGGCGACGCCCCCGCCCCGAGCCCACGGTCTCGCGGCTCCGTATCGGGTACAGAGGAAACGATGCCGGGTGGTAGAGCCCGCGAGCGGCGCGAGGTTTTGGCCTTCATGAAGCGTCAACGGCTTGTTCGAAAGCAGACAGAGCAGGAGCGCGCCCTCGAGGCACTTGAGCGCCAAAAGCGCATCTTGGATCAGCTCGACGAGCTGGACCAGATCAGCTCGTCGCGCGGACGATCGCTCAGCAACCAACGAACGCGGACTGCTTCAGGGTCTTTGGGCAGGGCGTCAGGCGATTCGCTGCAGCGAGCCAAGTCGAAGACCTCGACGTCCAGCGCTCGCCGTCGCCCACCCTGGCAAGGCGTGGCGCTGGCCTCAGGACTTGGCCTGGAAGGCAGCGCCTCGAAATCGGCCACACGCGCAGCCGTGCCGAACCACGCAAGCGCGATCGCCTCTGTGATTCGCAAGCACAAGGGAGCCGCTGCTGGACTTAACCGCGAGCTTCTGTGGGCGTCCAGCTCGCTTAGCGCGCCGAGCCCAACGTGGCCGCATGGGAATGATGCACGACTGGACCAAGAAGCGTTTCTCGGCGATTTGGCGGCGCGTAGCCGGGCGAGCTCGGTCAACCGGGCCGGCAGCAGTGCCAGCGGGGCCGACGACGCATCGGTCGACAAGGCCAGCGATCGTGGCCTAGACGCGTTGGCCCTCTCGTTGGACGCGACCGATTTGCGCTCGTTCTCTTCGCCCGGCCAATCGTTCGCCCCATTTGCGTCGCTTGGGGCAAGCGGTGTCGCGGAGTCGCGCCCTGATCTTCCGGACTCGGTTCGGTCGCGTGGTTCTGGGGCGGGGTCGGCGAGCTCAAATGGAAGCCGGCCAAGTCGTCGCCTTGTCAGCCGATCTGCGATGAGGCGAGGCAGGCAAGCCACAAAGAGCGACCAAAGCGCGACAGAGGTCGAGAGCAGTGATGAGGCCGACAACGGCCTTGAACCTTTCAGTGGACTCGAGGACAGCAGCGGCGATTCTGAGCTGGACGAGGAGGCCCGCTCTATTGTTAGGGATGCAGCACAGCGCGCCGCTCTCCTCATCGTGCAGCAGGCCGAGCGCAAGCTATTTGGCTCTCTAACGAGTCAGCCGCCAACGCCAAGGCCAGAGCTGCGCGCGCTGCGTGGCGTTTCCGCTGGCCTTGCTGCAACTCCTGGCTCGGTCCAGCCCGACTCGCCCCCTCCAGGGGTCTGCCGTCTGTCTGATCCTGCATTGGCAGCCAAGGTGGTGGAATCCGCCTATGCAAGCGACACCGAGCCAGCGAGTGCGGTTGGAAGCCGCCCGTCCTGCCCCGATTCGCCGCTAAGCGCAGGCAGCCCGAGGGCTCACGAACCCGCGGCAAAGAGCTCGTCCGAGCAAGCCCTATTGATGCTCAAGGAGGAAGGAGAGCGCATTGCGGCCTCCATGCTCCAGCACGCAGTCTCGCGCGTGCCGGTGATAAAGTCGCAGCATGTGGAACCTGGCGATCCACACCAAGCGCGGTTCTCCCATGGCGCACCTGTGGCTGTGCCAGCCCCCCGGCGGGGTTGGCCCTCGCGCAAGGGCCAGCTGGACGAATACATGCAGAGCAAATCCCCGTTCGGGCTTCTCGACCTCGTTGCACAGCAGCGACTTGCTCGCCAACGCGAGGCAGAGCGAACGAGCGCCTCGGCCAGCCCAACAGCGGCTAGCGAAATGCACCGTGCCGCTACCGTTCCACTGCCTCAAGCCGCGAGTGAGCTGAAACAAACAGGCCGCCCCGAGCTGCAGAGTCCCCTGTCACAAGCGGCGCTTGGCTCGAACGACGAGAGCTACTCGGACAGCGATTTTGTCGACGAGCCCAACCTCGTGGACCAGGATCCACAACACACAGAGCTTCCAAGTGCTCTGCCAACATCCTCCGAGGAGGCCGTGGAGGCGCAAATTGCTCACCATGCTGAGGCAAGCGCAAGCCCCAACGAAGATGCCCTAGGGCAAGGCCGCCTCCCGGCAAGCCCTAACGTCGGCCAGCGCTCTCCATCCGACGCTCTCCGCAGCGAGGGCGCCACAGCAACTACGCAAAGTGCTGCTGTTGAGGAGGAGGAGAAGGACGCAACGGAGGCCAAATGGGACCAGCTCTTGCTGCAAGTCCCGCAGGAGGACAAGCGTCCTGTGCTTGACACTAGCGCGCTGGGCGACGGCGCAACTCGCCGCGGAGCGAGCGAAAGCAGAGGCTGCTGTCGCCGGGCTCGCTGCGCCGCAAGCTCTCGCCCATGTCAACCTGCTTGAGACCCTCGACCAGACCCACCAGCAGCTGAACGAGCTGGAGCATACTCAGGCGCTAGCGCTTGCACAGCACGAAACCGCAGCGCTCGTGCAGACTTGGGAGGACGAGAAGCGGGCAGCCGCCGAGATGGCCAAAATCGCCAGTATCCAACACGCAAGTCACCAGGCCGTGCAAGCAGAGACCGCAGCGATCCGCGGGCACATTAATGAGCAGGCGGAGCGGCAGGTTGAGCAAGCGCGCAAGCACGCGCAGCTCCTCGAGCAAGAGCTGCTCCAGGCAAGGCAGCGCGAGTCTGGGGCACAGACCGCCCCCGCCTCGATCCGCGATACCGCGACCGACCCGCGGCCTGGCGCCACAACGACCGATGCGGCTGTGGAAGCGCTCCAACGAGAGCCCGACCAGGCCACACGCTCGACGTCCCCGCTTCCTGGGGAGCTTGTCGGGTTCCGTCGTGAGGCCGGCACGGCGACATCGCCTCTCGGGCAGAGTTTTGCGCCGCGGAGCGGGCGGTCCGCCGGCGATGCCAAAGCTGGAGCCGCTATCCGGGAAGAGGTCGAGGTGGACGATGGCGAGGGGACAGAAGACGCGTACGAATCTGATTTTGCCGATTCGGAGCGCGCCACGTCCAGGCCGAGCGAGCGAGCCGAGTCATCACCCCTATACTCGGACGTCGAAGGCTTCAAGCGGGGCAGCGACTCTGGAAGCCCCTTTCGAGGCGACCAAGCCGCTTCCGTGGCGACGAGCGGCTCTGCCGCGCAAAGCGAACTGGACGACAGCGCGTCCGCGCCAGCTGAGGCAGCCGAGGACGATCTCGCCAGCGGCGAAGCCAGTACCGTTGCAAGCGCGGCCGACGAGGTGTACTCGAGCTTCGACGGTGACGAGCTGGCGCGAGATTCTGTAGAGTCGCGGAACGCCGAGTTTCTAAACGCCCACGTCGGGAGCGTGTCTGAGCAGACAGACACAGACCGGAAGCGCATCATTCGAGAAGTGGTCCCTGACGAGTCGTTCCTGCGAGAAGAGGGGCTGGAGGGGGAGGGTGTTGACCTGGGGGACAGCTTTGTAGCGAGCCCCAAGAGCGGGGCTGGGGCAGCCTCGCCTGCGGGCGGCTCCTTCCGGGAGTTCACCAAGCGCCTGCTTCAAAATTACCAGCACGATGTGAGCAGCAGGCGAAAACACGAGCAGGAGCTGCTGCAGATGCGCGAGCGCGCCTTGCGCGCCAAAACGCGCGAGCAGCTCAAGTGGCTCATTCACCAGAAACGTCTCATGATCCAGTGGCTCAAAGAGAAGCAGAAGCGGGCCTCTGGGTCGCCGTCTTCCCAGTCGCCACGGTCCAAGGACACCCGCATGCCCACCCAAAAGGACATCGAGGTTAATCTGGAGCTCGAGCGAAAGCGCATCGAGACCATTTTCAAGATGAACCAAGCGTCCATCGAGAGCGACCGCGCGGCGCTGAACGAGCGCTTCTACCGCGAAGAGCTCAACATCCGCAGCCAGACGCAGATGCTGCGGCGCATGCAGCGCGAGACCGAGTCTTACCGGCAGCGCCAGAAGGTGGTCAAGCTCTCGGACCTTGACAACGCGCGAAACGACGGCCTGCTCAGCTCGTTTCCTCTGGCGAGCCCGCCGAGTGGGCTCGTGGTCTCGCCCACGGACGCGGGCAGCGGCCTCTTCAGGGGCCCCTTCCAGCTCGCACGCCTCACCTCCCCGGTCTCGCCAGCTTCCCCTACAGGCCAGGTGAGCCACGAGGGATCCCACGACGACCGAGATAGCGAGAGAGGCGACCGAGCGCGTGGGGACGAGGGCCCCGAGGACCTCGACCGAGGCGGCCCTTGGGCCTGCAGCCCTGGAGGAAAGGAGGATGGAGGAGACGATTCCTCTGCCCCGACCGAACAAGTCAGTGACAGCAGCAGCTCGGGTGACGAGCGCGACCCGAGTGCCGACGAGGTCCACGGGCAAGGCACTTGCCTTTATTCTCCAGACGAGGAGGGCGAATTCGACGAGGAGCACGCGCGCAGCGTGGCCTCGTCAGCTGGGTCGGACGGCGTCGCAACGCTTGGGTCTGCATCAGCAACTCTTGCGTCCCCCACGTCCAACGTGCTCGAGGTGGAGGAGGATGGCGCCTCGGAGGCAGAGTCGTACGAAGGGGAGACGTTCGAGGACGAGGAAGAAGCCTTGTCTGCAAACCAGCAGAGCTGTGCGACTGCCGCGAGCGCCGCTGAATCTGCCGCCGAGCCAGCCGTGCAGGTTTTCTCGCCTATGGGCCAAGAAGACACTGCGCCAGACGGGCATTCCCAAGAGGACGAAGACGCTTACACGAGCCCTTCGGCGTCTGCGAGTGCCGGGGCGCTCTCGGCAATGTCAAGCCGTGATTTGGACGCACAACGGAGCATCGAGCTCCGCGTGGCCCGCATCGGCGAGCTCGAGGGCGTTCTTGGGCTGAAAACGAGTGAGCTTGACCGACTGCGTCGCAAGCACGGTTTGCGGCAGACGCGAAAAGAGAAGCGAGCGCTCGAGTCTCGACTCGAGCGGGAGATCGAGCAGGCAGACGCCGAAATCGCGCGTTTGCGGGCCACGCTTGCGGCAACTTCTCCGACAAGCCCTGGCGGGCCTGGCGTCGCCGACGCCATCCCTGTAGGCGACGAATGGAAGTTCGCCGCAGACGCTGGCCCAGAGGAGGAGCTGGAAGACTCGGCGTTTGCCCTCGAGCCAGCGAGCGAGCGCGCAGCAGACAACCGGCTCGCCGCACATGCACCTGCCCGGGGCAAACAGGATTGCCGGATGTGGCAAGCGACAGCGAATCGGATGAGGCCGAGGACTCTGAAGTTGCAGGCATGATCTCGACGCTTGCTGCAGATAGTTTTGCAAGCGATGAGGACGACGCGGCGGAGGGAGCGCAGACCAGCGCTGGGCGGACTGAGCCAGCACCAACTAGCACCGTCGTGCCGGAGGCCGCGGTGCACGGTGCAAGCGCTTTGATGGAAGAGACAAAGCGCAGCTTGCGGAAGACATCACCGCCATGCTGCTGCCAGACCTGCTCCGCCAGTGCATCCGCGCGGATGGCTCGGCGGAAGACGGGGCTCGTGATGCTGCTCGGGTAAAGCAAAGTGAGGAAGAGGCCGCCCCAGAGATTGACGATTGGCCGCAGGCTGGCGGCGCGACTGTCCCCGATGGCGCTGTCGAGGAGAGCTTGGAAGAGGCAAGCGCGGCAGGGCTGGAAGATGAGGAAGCAGGCTTTTTCGACTGGTCGGGCTACACGACAAACTACGTGCAAAAGGTGTTTGTGAAAGTGGCCGAAAAGGGGGGGTCACAGGTCTTGGGCGCGTGGAAGGACGCGGCCGCTCTCGAGGGAGAGGGCGGCGGGGACGACGTTGGCGACGCGCTCGACCTCGACTTCTTCCTTGAGCTGGAGGATGACGACGAGAATCCCGAGTTTCTGCAGATCGTCAACAAGATGATCTTTGACCTCGTCAATGTTGCGCTGCGCGAGGTCCTTGTCGGCGCGCGGAGCCGAGACGAGGCGGGCGAGCGGCCCTGGATCCACCCGCCCTACCATCGAGCAATGCGAGCGCGACTCCCGGTGCCACCGCTGGTGGAGCTCGAGGCGAGCGTGCTGAATCGCGTCTTGCGCTGGGACTCTGTTGACACTGGCCCGTCCGTTTTGCCAGTCCTCTTGGGGGACACGACGGGCGACCAAGCTGGGCCGTGGGGCATGGATGCCTACGAGCGTCTGGACAGTGTCGTTTGCAAGGAAATGCACGAGTACGATGCGGATTGGGTGCGCTACGACCGCGAGGAGTGGGAGGTGATTTGTCAGGTTGCTGATATGATGTTGGGGGACCTGGTTGTCGAGACTGCGGCCCACTTGAGCTCCGTTCTAGGGTGAGGGGTGGCTCGTGGGCCGCGGAATCGCAATCGCGCTTGTTTGTTGTCTGGGTTGGGGTTTGGGCGTCCCCCGTGAGGGCTAAAGAATCAGCAACGAGCTTCCTATTTGTAAGGTCGAGGATTACTCGCCATGCTCTGTATACTTGCGAGTGCCTCTTGTCGCTGGGATCCGCAACGGTGCCACAATGCCCCACGCATCGACTACAACGCTGATCGAGCAGTCTCAAGCCGTCACCCGTCCAGATCACAGCCACCTCTGACTGCCACTTGGGCTTGAGCTCAAGCTCTCTCTCTCTCTCTCTCTCTACTACAGGCGAGATCTCTTCAAAAGAAGAGGCCTCTGCTACATGCAAGCTGGAGCTCAACCGTGCAACGCCTCTTGCGGTTCCGATCAACGTTGCGCCGGGCTTGGCTTGGGCTGTCATGCTGGCCGTCGAGTCTCTCCTGGTCAGCGATCGCAGCTTGGCGCGTCAATTTGCCAGGTCAATCGAAGAGCAACGGAGCTAGTTGAGTCTGCACCCTGCAGAGCAAGCCTCGAAGAGCCTGGCGGAGCCACCGTTGTAGTTTGAAACGGTGTGAGGGCCGCAAATTACACAATGTCCAGTTTGCTCAGGCGGCTCCCTTCTGCGGCGACGACGGCCGCACGGGGCCCAGAGGTTGACCGGCCAAACAGATTCTCCTCGCGAAACTCGGCACACACTCCGATCATTATGTACGCGACGACAGAAACGAGGCAATGCCAGACAGCGTGGAGCTGCGGCTGGATGCCCGTTAGTTGGCCAATCCACTGCATTTGCGCGCAGGCAAACTTGTCAATAAGCCAGCAGATACACGCTGCTGCGAAAAACCGTAGCGAGACCCGAAACCGGTGCCGAGCGGGCGCGTTCTTGCTGCGCCGATACGCTCGAGTGAGCACGAAGAGGCCGAAAGGGCAGCTGCTGAGGACAAACACGTGCGACAAGAGCGGCGAAAGGAGGCCCAGTAGGGTAGTAGCCAGGATGAACGCCACAAACACCGGCCGCAGGAACGCAGAAGCAACCAACACCCTGTGACTTCCTTGGGGAATGACCAGGAATCCGGCGTACAATACAAGCCAGATAATTGACATTTCGTCCATGATCTGCCCAAAAACGGAGAGCGTGGCGTGAAAGTAGGTCGACCCCACGCCAATCAGCACAACGAGCAGGAAGATGAGCCGGATCTTGCCGATCTCCACCCAGAGGCGAGCAGGAACGAGGTCGTGCGCCCAGCTCATCGGCGCAGCCAGAGCAATGGGGATGGAGGAGACCGCGTTCCAAAACTCGGCCACGCTTTCGTGCACTTGGTAGTTGGTCTCTTCGCGGCCCAAGCAAGCGAACCGGGCGCCCGTTAGCCAGGCCCAGCACGAGCGCGCCTCGCCGAGCCCCCGCCCCCGCCGCGCCTACTCACCACACCAATCAATCGGGCTCGACTCGTACGCCGCGAGCGCAGCGAGACGCCGGGCGTCCACCCACACAATCAACAAGCAGACCGCGACCACCGCGTACGCGGCAACGCGAACCCAGCGCAGCTCGGCCTGGCGCAGCATCCCTTTCCCAGCCATAGGTCAACAACAACCAGCAAGAAACGACCACCGCCAACTCGAGCACGAGCGCACGACGACGGCGGCCGAGGACGAACTTGGATGCCGACGAGGACGATGATCGCGAGCCCGAACGGATCCGCCCCCGCGCGACCAGCAGCCACGCATGCGCGCGAGACTGGCTGGGCATCGACCGAATGTAACTCTACTCACGACGAACGATGGAGTCCGCCACGAGCACAGTCGATGTTTGGTCGAGCAGATGACAGCGGGGTTGATGCTGACTGCGGGGCACGGTGTGCGGTGGTGCGGTTTGGGCCAATCACAGGGCGCGCGGGATGGACGATGGATTGATTGGGCAGGACGGATGGACGCGCCGCAGGACGGATGTGCAGCGAGGTTGTTCGTACTTGCATCCGCAGGGGATTGGCCAACTCTCTCAAGCGCAGGATGCACTCTTTCATCTCTGCATTCAATCGGTGTGGACTTGACTGACTTTGCGCTTGCAGCTTCTGGGTCATCTCGGTCTGCCCGCGCGCTCGACGCCGAGGCTGTGCTCTTGTCGCTGCTGACACAGCGATATGCGCTCTCGAGTCTCGATGCTGTGATTCCTCGAGAGTGCTCATCAGGGGCTCTGTTGTGGGTTTGAGAGTCGTCGTTGCGAGCTTGACAACTTGATTCACGAGAAGTGTGGAACGACGCTGGCAGGAGTTGGCTTGATTGACGCCAGGGGCAACCAGTTCAGGTGAAATGGACTCGTCAGTCCACTTTGGCGCTTGCGGTGCACGGGCGTGCAGGTGCTTGGAGGCTTTGTGAGCGATGCGGGGGCCGGGGCCGGCGCGGAATCTCGAATTCACCTCTGTCGAGAATTGTCACTTTCTCAACGTACGCGCTGCTCATGCACTGCTCGTTCTGTAGCTCCAGGTTGGACCCCGCGCACGCAGAGAGCCTCACATAGGCTCGCTCGTAGATTGACACTGTTCCGGCGGCGAGGCAAGCGAATCGATGTTTGTTTGTTTCGTCCCCGCCCTCGTATTCACTGTCAAGCAGAGATGTTCATTCCCCTTGGGCTTTTTGATCGACACGCACTCTCTCTCTGTGTCTGCCTGCATGCCATCGAGTTGGTTGGTTCGATATCGTTTGCATTCTGGCCGGCATGTCAGTCCCACAATCAACGCGCCACGCTGAGCGTGCGATTGAGCATTTGTCCAAGGCAAGCGAGCAAACAAGGAACCGAGCGCGCCAGATCGCAGGCTGACCCAGTTGAACGCAAGCTGCGCTGGGACGGGCACGGCCTTGCAAATCAGACATTTCTTGCGGCAATGGCCCCGCTCGAAGGGAATACACTCGTGTATGTGATAGTAGGTGCAGCCTTCGTTGGCATTCTCGTCCTCGCAGTCTTAGGAATGTATATTCACTCGAGGATGCAGCCGTTCTTCACCTCACACAAGCGCACGCCCTTCTCGTGGAAGGTGAACGAGGGCCGCCGCGCCGCGTCCGGCCACCGCAACATGGCCGTGTTCCTGATCGGCATGCGCATCAACCGCTGGTACCGGCCGGACCTTTGGGTCCCCACGCTGATGGCGATGTCTCACATGCTTCGCGAGCTGCAAAACAACGACGTTGCGCTGGGCTATTATGGAGGCGAGGCCTACGGCATGCTCGCCCTCTTGTGCGGCTACCCGTCGCTCCAGGTCACCTATTGGGAGTCTGTGGACTGCGTGCTCGAGTACTCGTCCAGGAAGCTGCACAAGTCGCGAATGCGAGCCTACATGGCCGCCATGGCGCGCGCCAAGGGCGCGGTAGGGGTCTGGCACGAGATGTACGAAATCTCGAGCGTTGAAGGCATGCACCGCGATATGCCCGAGTTTGGGCTCGTGCGCGCGATCGGGTCGCAGCCGGCCGAGCGCGACATGGAGCATGCCGCCAGCAGGCTCAACCAATGTCCCTTCTCGAAGGCCGAGGCCAAGGCTGGAGCGGCAGGCGCGCACGGCCTCTCCCAATGCCCTGTTGCACCATCTGCTGTGTGAAGCCATGGCAGCGGGCTCAAGATGGAGGCCACACTTTCGGGATGGCCTGGGCACGTGGGTAAAAACTAGCTAGCGCCCTGTTGCACCATCTGCCGTGTGAAGCCATGGCAGCGGGCTCAAGATGGAGGCCACACTTTCGGGATGTCCTGGGCACGTGGGTAAAACTAGCTAGCTAGAGAATAAACGCGCCCTGTTGCACCATCAGCCGTGTGAAACTACAAGGACAGCCTCCTCACAAGACCAAGACGAAGGCCAGACCCTCTACTAGAGCTAGAGGCAAGCTTCGGACGTCCTGGGCACGGTCGGGATGTCCTGGGCACGGAGTAAAAATAAGCGCGCGTTGGAATCTGATTTTGACTTTGGTTGTGAAGGTGGGGCCCCATGATCGCCCACCATGAGACAGCAAGCTGCAATTAGAGCAGCAGTCTCCGAACTGCGCCGTCGCGTCGGGTTAGCGCCTGCGCAACGTCGCAGGGCACGGCAGCAGCTCTTTCTCTGTTGATCAAGGGGCAGGTCTCAAACCTTCCTTTCCACCACGGCGACCTCCGAAGCAGCTTCGACTTGTCGGTTCTTGCGCCAGATGCTGAGGCTGACAACAAGAGCAGCACAGCCAGCGATGGCCCCGAGGCAACGCCGAAAGAAGCGCCAGCCGAAAGCCCTGCGGGCTCCACTTCAGGCTCTTCCTTGTCCACAGTTGCGGCGGCAAGACCCTGCTTGATTGCTCCCTCGGCAAGCTCATTTTGAGCGAGGGCCTTGCGCAGCTCGCGCTCCTCGGCGACCTGGAGCTGGCGCTCAAGGGCCTCGTCCGATGCTTCGGCGGCACGGTCAATGTGGCGCGAGAGCGTCAGCTCTGCCCGAGCAACCGCCTCCGCATACCCGTTTGAAGAGCCATACCGGTCTTCGTCGAGCGCTTCAAGGTCTTCGTTTCGCAGCTCCAAGATTTCGTAGAGCGCCTCAAACCTGTCGTCAGCCTCCGAGTACAGCTTGTCGTTACGCTCGTCGACGGTGTTGTAGAGCACGTCGTAGCTGTCGACCAGGGCGTAGAACCTGTAGTCGTAGATCTTCTGCTCGTCAAAGGTGTCGTACCAGGGGGAGATGCGGCTCTCGAGGAACTCGTACAGGTCACCAGCGCTGGAAAAGTACTTGTCGAGAATGTCCTGGTAAATCGGGGGATCGGCAGCGTCGAGGTAGTCGTACAGCGCGCTGTGGTTGTTCCAAATCTCGCTCGATGACGCGGTCAAGTCCTGGGCCCGGATTGTTTGGCGCAGGTACGTGTTGTGCACCCTGAAGGCAGCCCTCAACTCTCTCTGGGCCTCGGCGAGCTTGGCCATGACCATCATCCGGGTTTCCTTGAGGTTGTCGCGGACCTCCTTGAGCGTGAGGCCTTGCGTGACGACCACGACGGCGCTCATCAGGAGCGATGCAAGGGCGAGACGAACCATCTTGGCTTGCGCTTGGGCTTCCGAGACACGATACAAGTCGAGCCTGTGACTGGACTACGTTTGGGTACTGCTTCGCCGCCGTCCGCCTCGTCGCTGTCCGTTTCGTCGCTCTGGAAACCTCCCTGAACTCGGGTGCATCCGCCGAGTTGTGGCGGCGAAGTGACCGCTGCACGCCTGGATTCGGGCGGGCCGCTCTCACTTGTTTTCGATTGAAAGCGCTTGACGCTTGGAGAAAAGCCTTGGAGGCCTTCTCGGCTCGGTGGAGTGCGCGCATACACCAATCTCGTGCTGGACTCGCGCGCTTCTCCTAAGCTCCAGCAGGTGGAGTGGAGGAGGGAGGGACGGCCAGCAAACCCAGAGCGAGAACGCACGGCGTACTAGGAGCAAGGATGCCCCTCCTTGCTAGGAGAGTCGTGGCTTGGGGGAGAGGCGGGCGGGGAGTCAGCAGCAACGACTCGGAAGCATCCGTTTTCGCTACGACTCCCTGCTCCCTCCGGCTCGACTGGATGTGGTCAGGCGCAAGAGCCAGCCGCAGTGGTATGCCCCTTTCCAAGCAGAGTACGAGCCGGTGTACGATTGCTCGCGCGAATACGAGTGGCTGGCAGCAACTGCGTTGGCGCGTGTTCAACAACCTGAACGGCGCTCAGACTCACCAGGATGGACGTATCATCACCCACGCTCGCGTGGACAACCTACTCCACGTAGCGTGGACTTGCGCGGGCTTGCGTGGCTTGCTGCTTTTACGCCGGTGGGCGTGTGCAAGGCTGCACATGCGAGCAGTTTCTGGACAGCCTGCACACCAGAGCAGTTGCTGCGCAAGTCTGCACACCCGAGCAGTTTTCAAAACCCTCGCCTGCAATCGCTGCTGAGACGTACTCGTACTCGAAGAAACGAGCAGAGTTCTATTCCGCCCAGAGCACAAGCAGCACCGGCACGCCCATCATGAATTGTGCCGCCGCGATGGAGCTGTGTACTCTCGCGGCAAGGAGCGCAGCGTCCACTTGCGGGTCCTCAAATTGCGCAGTTTGTCGTTGCTCCAACTCGCAAACCGGTAAACTCTTGAACGGCAAACAATCTGTACGAGTAGGGAAGCGCTCGAGGGCTCGCTGCTGCCAGCAGGGCCTGGCTTCGTGGAGCGCCGCGACACGCGGATCCCATCTGTGACTGACCCAACGCAAGGGGAGCGCGTTGTATTTCACGATGGTGCCGTCACGCTGGTGCTCCAGAGCTTGCTTGCACACCCGGCATACCTGTAAAGGTAGAGAGGTACTCTATTCAGCTACCAAGGAGGCCACGACTCTACTCAAGCTCGAGCTCTGATGATCATGAGACCGTACCAGGTGAGATGATTTGCAGAACGGTTTGGTTCGTAATCAAGGCTGCGGCGTCCTTCGGCAGCAAGCAGCAGCCTGCGGCGGGACATCTCTGCGCGCGACGGAGGCCGCGTGCTGAAACGCCCCCAACCCAGTCCCGTAGGAACCACACTGACAGCCAGAGGTCTGAAGATGGCGAAGGGCCTGGCGGGTGATGGCTCCCCTTTCGCGGTGTTGACACGAACGTCAGTGACGAACTCGTTGACGGTCGGCCGCAGTTGCACCAACCAACCTCTTTGACCCTCTTTGGTTTCTTTGGGTTTAGCTCGTTTCGATAGCTTTTCCTCACTACCGTCGCAGCTACAAGCAGACACAGCCGTGTGGAGCGCCGGCGATCTGCAAGGTCACGCGCGAGGCGCTACCTGCTCGAGTACTCCTCGCACTACACAGGAACCAGTCGCCGTTGACAAGACGCGCAACACCACCTCGAGCAACTGGAGTTGAGGCGACCGACTCCGCAATCGCAGTTGTACACGGTAGTAAGTAGGCGAGGCGGCCAGGAAGAACGTAGGTGAACCAGGACAGTCGCCGATTGCGGACGTGTGCAACGCATCGAGGGCGACTCGACCCGATTCGACCAGACCCACTTCCATACCGGAGTAGACGGCAGCGCTGCAAGGCAAACCGGTGAGCGCGAGCAGCGCCCTGACCGCCTCGACGTTTTTGGCCAGGTAGTGCAGGCGTGGGCGCGGAGACGCCTCGGAGGATGAGTCGCAAATCGAGCCTCGGCAACATGAGCGAGACCATGCCCTCCGTCGAGGACATCGAGAAAGCTGGGTTCGCGTCGAGGTGGCTCAACCCTCAGGACGAAGCGGGCAAGAGAAAGAGGAAATTTGCGATCGGCGCCCTCGCCCTTGTGGTGGTCTGCGCCATCGTCATCGGGGCCGCCGTCGGTGCAAGCGGCGCGACCGAGAACGCACACAGGGCACCGCCGGCGCGGACTCCAACAACGGAGCGGTCGGGCCGCCCACGCCTGTGCCGGTTGGAGCGCCTACCGAACCGCCGGTTGAAAGCCCAACCGTCGAGCCGACCGCGAGCCCTTCGGTCACAAGGCCAACCAACGAGCCGACTGCGGGCCCAACAGTTACCGAGGACGAGCGCGCGGCTGCCTTTCGCGCCGCCGGCAAACACTGCGGCATCGTGCCCAAGACCGTCACCACAGTGCTCGGCTACTGGGACTCGGTGTACCAGTCCGTCGCCGGGCTGCAAACCATCGACCTCTCGAACACCACCCTGAACGCCTGGGAGTCCTATGTCTCCTTCCAGGCCGTCGGCCAGGAAGTGAACAAGAAAGAGCACGAGACGCACGTCAAGTTCGAGATCCCGGCCTGGGTCCCCATGGAATCCGTCAGGGGCTTGATGTTGGAAACCAACTTTCAGGGCGAGAATGGCCGGAACCAGTTGTGGGACATGGACCTGCGCAACGAGAAAGACAAAACCTGGGAGAAAGTCTGGGACAACGTCGACTTCCCGCCTTGGGTGTGGACACGAAACGTCAACAGTGTGGCTCTGGGTCGCGGTGACCTTTCCAAGTACATGCTGTCCAGCGCCGCCGCAGACCGCACCTTGTCTCTGCGCCTCCTCGCGCGCGACAATGTCGAGTTCAACGCTTTATTCGACTACATCAGCATCTGCATCACGACCGACCCGGGTTCGTGGCAGCCGGTGCTGCCGCAACCCACAGCTCCTCCGTCCCCCCGCGACAGGTGCTTCACCGCCAGTGGGATGAGCGTTGTGTCCGGCAGCCTGCCCAGCGCGCACACTGCCGCTAACATGAAGGTCCAAGAGCTGAGCGGAACGGAGGACGACTGGGCAAAGTACGCCGCATTCCGTCCAGAGAGCGAGGGGGCCGAGTTCAGGTTTGTCGTTGAGGTCGACCCTGCGGATCTGCCGACCTCGATTGTCGGCGTGCGCGCCTTTCTCAACTACCGCGGCCCGCGAAAGCAGCAGCAACGATGGGTGATGCAAGTGTTCAACAGGGGCGCGTCCGCGTGGGAGGACGTCGTGGACAACGTCGGGGTGCAGACGTGGCGCTGGAGCAGCGTGGTCGGCACCGCGCGCGTTAGCGCGACGGCCAAGGTAGCCGACTACGTGGACGCCGAATCCAAGATGCTGTTCCGCTGGACCACCAGCTCAGGCTTGGACGCCGCGCTGATCGACTACGCGGCGTTCTGCGTCGTGAGTGAGTTTGACGACCTCCTCTCGTCGCCGGAGCCCACGGGGTCGCCCACGCCAAAGCCCACCCGGTTTCCGACCTTCTCGCCAACGACGGCCCAGCCGACACCGCCCACAACGCCCAACCCAACCGGGTCGCCGACTCCGCCGACCCTCCAGCCGACACGCGCCCCGTTCGCGAGCGCGGAGTGCGTCGCGGAGCGCAACCCACACTTTGCCAAGTGGGCCTACGAGGGAGGGGTCTGTGGGCTGTATGTCATCTTTGGCCAATACCACAGCAGAACCAAGCGCCTTGAACTGCTGCAGCGGCACAAGGACGAGGGCTGCCGGACGATCATGCTTGACACCAAGCTCAGCTACTTTTTGGACGACGAGGCGTTCGACTACGAGATGGCCTTTATCGACAACTACGCCAACGACGCGCATACGCTTGGTCTCAAGATGATTGTCTACTGGCCAACACTGGAGATCATGTCGAGAAACGCGGACACCGAGCCCAACAAGACGGCCGGGTTTCTGATGCGCGACTCGATCCAGCGCGGCCTCGACGGAAAGCCAAACCTCTTTGTCGGCGGCGGCCTCGAGCACTGGGTGGCAGACGGCGAAGAGAGCGCCTGGTTCGACCCGGAGAACCCGCAGTACACGGAAAACTACTTTCTTCCTCGTGTGCGCAAGCTGGCCGCCACCGCAGCCGACGGGCTCTGGGGCGACGTCCCGCTCTACTACGAGACGGGCGCGTCCTGGTCTGGCGGCACCGAGCTGAACCGCGTGGCCTTCAAGGCCTGGTCGGCGGCGAAAGGTCTCTGCGACGGGGGCTGCGATCTTCCGGACTACACTCTACTTGGCCCACCGACCTGGAGCTTTTCGCAGGCCAGGTTTCAATACTGGCTCGTCTGGCGCCACTACTCGCTCGCAAAGTTCCTCAACAAGGTCCGCCTCGCGCTGCTCGAAGTCAACCCGGAGGCAGTCTTCATGGTGGAAAACTATCCAGCCGACTACATGGACAACACGCTGGTCGGCCTCGACAACTCGTTCTTCGACGACGAAATGCGAAAGGGAATGAGCACCGTTTGGGAGATCGACTCGGTCAGCAACGCAAACGGGATGACGTACGCGCACAAGGAGGACTTTATGAATCAGGTCATCATGCGCAAGTACGCCCGCGGCGTCGATAAGTTGTCCCCCACCTGGACCTTTGCCTACGCAAAGGACGCGCTCGACTCGGCCATGGTCCTCAGTGGCGCCTTTGCGGTGGGCACCAACACGCTCGAGACCAAGACGCCGTACATGACCTCCACCGCCTCTGCCAGCACTCGCACGGCCTTTTACAACTGGGTCCTCGACAACTCGTGCCAAGTCATGGAGGCCCAGCGTTTCGCTCAGGTCGCCGTTTTGTACAGCTCTTCGACGCGCGACGTCTCGGACTTTGCCACCGGTCAATGCTGGTACGCCATGTACGTGAGCACTGACAAGACCCCGAGCGACGACGACGAATTCTGGGCATCAGAACCGGGCAACTCGGCAAAGAAGTGTCCTCATGTCTCCGACTATCGCGGTGCCTCGTATACGCTCTCGCGCCTGCACGTGCCCTTCAAGATCGTCGTGGACACCGCGCTCGTGCCCTCAGACCTCGCGGGCGTCTCTGTGCTCTGGATACCCGCGGCTAGCGCCATGTCCGCCGCGGCGGCCTCAGTGATCAACGACTGGGTCTTGGCGGGTGGCACCGTGATGGCTACCGGCAACTTTGTCCCGGCGACGCTGGACGAGTTTGGAAGAACGCACGCCAGCAACCCGCTGCAGCCCGTCTTCGGCCGGTTTGATCTTGTCAGCTACACGCGCCAGCACGGCAAGGGCGTCGCTTACCTGCGCAAGGACATCAATGCCACCCATGCGTTCACGCAGGAGCGCGGATCGGAGTACCTGCAGAGCGTGCTCCTCGACCAGGTGGAGCAGATCATAAGGATCCACGTCTACGACCACTTTTACGTGGAGAAGGGATCCCCGATGGATGTCCACATCGAGCTCACCGTGCCGCGCGCGGACCAACAGAGCTTGTTCATGGTCAACTACGCCGGCATGCAGCAGCCCGTCGTGCGCAACCCGCAGACCATCACGTTCTTCTACCGGCCGCCCGACGGCAAGGTGGTGGCCTCGATGGACATCTCCACCCCGAACCCCCCCCGCTTCGGCCGGCAAAGGTCTCCGGTTTGAGCGCGTAGGCAGCGGGTCGTGGATCAAGGTCGCCGCTGTTGTTGACACGCTGACCATGTTTGACTTCACCCTGGTCGACGCGCCGGCGGCGAACCCGCCTACTCTCAAGGAGTGGAGTACGCCGCTCTTCAAAGAGGTTGCCGAGGACGCAATGGCCTTCATCTTGGACAAAATGCGCGACGCCACACGCCAGGCGCCGTGGAAGTATGGGATTTTCACCAACCTGAACA
The DNA here is from genome assembly GCA_012862495.1 of Thraustochytrium aureum. Taxonomy (NCBI): domain Eukaryota; class Bigyra; order Thraustochytrida; family Thraustochytriidae; genus Thraustochytrium; species Thraustochytrium aureum. The sequence continues at coordinate 45,196 of BLSG01000275.1, read as the reverse complement.
ACCCTGGAGGCGACGACCCTCTCTATGCGTATGGGCACCACCACTCGGGAGAGCACATGGGCCTAATTTTGCGCGCTGCGGCCTGCATGGGGTATGCCGACAACTGGTCAGAGTCTCTGGAGTTTGTCGAGGAGGTCATGGTCAGCCCGCTGTACAAGGTGATCAACTGGGCCATCGACTACGTGCGCCAACGCGCTTTCCTGTACTACGGCGATTGGTCCGACCAGTGGTATTCGGCCACGGCGCCCCTTGACGACTTCCGCACGATCCAGGGTTTGTTTGAGGGAGCCGCGAGGTTCAAGGAGGCGAAACCGGCCGCGGCGGCCCGGGCCCGCAACATCGCGCACGACGCCCTGCGAGCCATGTATTGGACGACCGTCACCGACCGTTACCGCACGGTGTACGTCAAGCACCGGTCCTATCCGAACGGGCTCATGGGCACCAGCTTTAGCTTTTCGGAGGTGGACGACGACTCGGTCGCCCCTCCCAGAGCCCCAGCTGTGTCCTCGGGAAACACCTCTGTCTGGGACACTGTCATCGCCGTCAACTACCAGGAGGTCGACATGCTCCACTACGGGTGCGACGTGGTCGACCCGCGGTTCTGCGGGGTCTTGAATGACGCGGTCGAGCTCATGCTCGCCGCGCAAATCCCAAACCAACCAGGGCTCTCTTTCAACACCTACTATTCAAACGAGACCAACTACTACGGGACTGCAGAGTGGGGCGGTGACTGGGAGTTTATCGGCGACGAGGCACACAAGTTTCTCAAGGTGATCCAAGAGCTCTGGACCGCCATCCACCTTGCAAAGGCTTCAAAGCTGACCTCTGCTCACGTGCCCAACGAGCGCAAGTTGCGCGCTGGCCAAGCTGCCAACCAAGCGTTCGAGTGGTTCAAGCGCTTTTACGTCAGCAATGGGCGCATCCCCGAGTACGTCAGTTTCGATGGCCAGGACGTCCCGGACTGCCCGTTCAACGGCGGCTCGCAGAATTGCCTTGATCGCCGATGGTCCAACTCGATCGTCGGCGAGCCGCGCATCTACACGCTCTTCGTGACCCTCGGCAACATCCTTGGCAAGGACGCTGATTTTCTCAAGTCGGTCATCACCGACAAGGTCGTTCCAGACCGCATAACGGACCCGTCCGACGTGCGTTTCGGCGCGATCGGCCAGAGCGCGCTGAGCGAGGGCCGCGAGACGGACGCCGACGCCTGGAACTCGCTCGAGCCAATCCTCGCCATCTGCAAGCTCGAGACTGGCTTTTAGAGTCCGTCGCGCGATCACCTCATTTCCGCTCGGAACTGATGAATGGATGGATCGCCTGCCTCGGGAAGCTCGCCAGAGTCGCGCAGAACCCCCGAGACCCTCAAATGTTTGAGACTTTGGTCGCCACGGTCCGCCGACCAAACAAGATGAGATTCGTGCTGGACTGGGTCGTCGACCCTCTTCGCTGCTCCACAAAAAAAAATCGCGTAAGATTCGGCGGCCAGCCAGTGACTGGACATCGCTGCGCGGGATGGAGGCCGCGTGCTGAAGCGCTTCCCGCCCAGTCCCGCAGGAACCGGACTGGCGATTGCCATAACCTCCGAAGATGGCGAATAGATGGCGTACCAGGTAGGTGGTAGCCTTCCTGACGAATAAGTACTCCCTTGAATTTTTGACGCGAAAAGCCCATGATGACAACTTGTTGACAATCACGCGCAGATCGAAAAAGGTCTTGCTGGAGAGCGACACGTCATTTGTTTTTTCCAATCCAGCTTCGCAAATCGCCGCCCGCGCGGGTGGGGTGGGGATGGCAAGAATGGGATCCTGCGCTCGAGGTTCTTCGAGTAGTTTGTTCCAATAGGTAGAGCTTTCAGTTTACTCCGTGCTTTCGCTGCAGGCACGGGCACGACAGAGTGTACTCAGTGCTCGTATGTGAGTCCTGATGACAGGACAGCACCTCCACGAAGTTGCTTACCTTCTTCTGATGAGCCAGCGGTCAAGACCATGCGAGCGATGACCATCGGTCATCACGGCTTCAAACGGCTGGGTAAATTTGGCCATTGTGCCAGCGGCATTCGCTGCAGGCTCCGTCCCAGGACTCCGCCAGCCGTTGCAGGCTCCGTCCCAGGACTCCACAGTGCGCAACGAGGCAGATCGTGATGCCAGTGGGCCACTTCTCTTCGCGATTTCTCTTCAAATCAACTCCACTCGCATGCGACAACGAGCACCGTCGCGCCAGGCCAAAACCGGAACGCGAGAAGCCAGGCCGGCGCGGTAGAGTAGCTGCTCGAGCACGCACTGGCAGACGAGATTGGCCGAGAGGCGCGGTAAGGAGGAGCTGTCAGAAAAGGAAAGGATCGATGCGCGCGAAAATGGGTGCCGCCCTTGCCTACGGCGCGGCTGCTGCCCTGGCTGGCACTGCGCACGGTCTCGGCGTTCGCTCGCAAATCCTCGCCGAGGCGCTGGGGGCCCTCAGCGCGCAATCGGGAAGTGCCAGCGAGATCTCCAGCAACGACGGCGGCCGCCCTTGCGAAAGCGAGCCGATGGGCCCCGCTGACGTGCAGGAGATCTTGTCCGACTTTGAGCACAACTGGATGCCGCGCGGGATCAAGGGCGTGCCAGTTGTTGCCCGTGAGCCGATGCGCAAGGTAAACGACTTGGAGTGCCTCGCCATAACCTCAAACCCTCCTGCTGGGAACGTGAGATCAGTCTTCATCGCGCCCAAGTTTTCCTTTCTTGACCTGTTGAAGCATGCTGTGAACCCAGACATGATTTTCGCTGATATGTACAGTGGCACAGTCTCTCCGGCGGAGATGTCAATGTACTACACGCGCGCCTGGGAAGACATGTACAAAGGCGCCGCGCAACGTCTCGCTGGCAAGGACGCTAATTGCGGGAGCGCGAAACTTGAAGAGCAGACGACGACGAGCGGAACGGCCGTTTTGCGAAAGCACGACTCGGATTGCTGGAGCTACACGGATGGGATTCATCTCGGCGCTGACCAAGTTGGCTCAAGTCGCGAGCAACTACAGCCACGACGACCCTGTCGCCCTGGACGCCGCCCGGGAGTTCCTGATGCGGTTCGGGTACTACTACCCGGAAAGCATTTTCCTCGGGGAGCAGTCCTTCGCGTTCACTTATGAAACGAGCAACGGCCGCGAGCGCAGCATTCCCATCAAGAGTCCTGGGGCACCCAGTGGTTTGGGGTGCAAGGAGCGCAAGTCCAACCGCAAGTCTGTCATGAGCTTGGGCTACAGCGTTTACTTCGCCCCAACACACGTGCCGAACGAGTCTGCTGCGATCGAGCTCTTGGATTCGTACATGTGGAGCGGTCGCTTCTTTGGCATGGAGCATCTCAATGAGGACGAAACGCTTCGGTTTATCAACGAGTTCAGGAGCAGCGTCCAGCCTCCAAAGCCGTGCCCTTGATTAAAGTGAACAGAGCCGACCGAAAGTCAATCAGATTCCGCTTTGCAGGCAGCTACTCTACGTATGTGGGGATTATAGGGATCGCGGACGCATGGACCGCCCCGTTCTGGCCAAGAGAGGCTGTTGTGCGGCGGCTTGATCAATTCTCGATGCTTGCGTCGGGACCGGCGCTGTGCCCTTGCCAGCTACTGTGTCGCTGATCTCCAGCTTAGAGCTCAACGTCCTCGCAACACGGCCTTCGTGCCCAAGCCCTTGCCCCTTGCACGCTCCAAGCGCTCGCCGCTTCCGGGTGTCGCGGATTGCTCCTCAGCGGGTCCCGCCTGCTCGGATCCCGCGAGCAAAACCAACGAACTCGAGCCGCCCGAGATTGCTCGTGACCAAGAGGCCCCGTTCGTCACAAGAGCCCCTGCTCGGATTCCGCGTCGCAAGTTTCCGATGTGCGCGAATGCCCGAGCAGAATGCAGGTTGCGCAGTGCGTGCAGACCCCCAAAGCGAATCGGCAGCGAGCGGACAAGATCCAAAGGGTGATCTTGCCAAAAACCAAGCGACATACCTACGCATACGACGTCGAGGCCTCCGAGGCGCTGGTCACGGGACTCGCGAGGGCGCTCGGCAAGGTCGCTGCGAGTCTTTGAAGATTGGGCTGTTGGCACTCGCGAGACGCGTGGCGGCGTCAGTCGGACTCGGCGCAGCGCTAGCAAACGCGACGAGAGCGGGCAGCGCGTGCGGGGCTGCCACGATGGCGGCGGGCCAGGCGATGATCAAGAAGGTGGGCAGGGAGATGCTGTACGTGAGCGAGCCCTCGCCGTTCATGTTTGGCAATGGGCGCAACACGCCGGACAAGAAAGGCTGGACGAACGACAACTGGCTCAAGAGCAGGTTCCACTTTTCCTTTGCAGAGTACCACAACGCAGCCAACTCGCGGTTTGGCGTGCTGCGCGTCATGAACGACGACCTCGTGCAGCCGGCGCGCGGCTTTGGCGCGCACCCGCACAGCAACATGGAGATCGTCACCTATGTGGTGCAGGGCAGCCTGACGCACAAGGACTCTACAGGGAACGAGGAGTCCCTGCCACGGGGCAGCGTGCAGTTCATGTCCGCTGGCAAGGGTGTGGTCCACTCGGAGACCAACGACAGCCCGGACGAGCCAGTCCGCTTCATCCAGATGTGGGTCCCGCCCCGCGCCAGCAACGTCGCCGTTAACTACGGCTCGCTCCACGGCAATTATGACGACCGCCATAACCGCTGGCAGCACCTTGCGAGCGACCGCGAGTCGGCAGCCAAGACGCCGATCAAGATCCACCAGGACGCCAACTTTTACGTCTCGGAGCTCGACAAGGGCGTCTCGCTTGAGATGCGCCTCCGCGAGGACCGCCAGGCGTACTTGCTCTGCATCGAGGGGTCTATCGCTCTTCGGGCAGCGGGGCCTTCAGGGGAGCAGTCCGAGTCGCTCGTGATGCACGACGGGGCGGAGCTTTTCGGGGACGCCAAGCTCACGGTGACGTCCACCAGCGCCGACGCGCACGTCCTCGTGGTCGAAATGCGCAAGGACGGCTCGTCTCGCTTCAAGTAGCGCGCAGCACTCGCATCGGCAACAGTAAGGCAAGTAACGTACACTGGCAAAACACTAATCTGCAATTTACCTCCTTCCAATGCCTCGGACCCTGCGCCCAGCCAGGCGGCCGCCGTCCAGCCAACCAACCAACATCCAACAACCAACAAACAACAACCAGCCAGCCAGCCAGCCAGCCAGCCAGCGAGCCAGCCAGCCTCCGCTCCGCCCCCCGAGGCGCAGCACCGTGACAAACAGCAAGCAGGCCGGTCGCGCGACCCAAAGCGGGTTGCCCGTCCGCGCCACCAAGGTGCGGGAAGCTGAGCGCAGAGCAGGAGGCAGGCAGACACCCAACAGCAACGAGCAGCAGCGCAAGCAGTAGAGAGGGCGGCGGCCAATTACGGAAGCGGAGAAGGTGGGCGAGGAGGAGGAGGGCAGCGCGCGCGAGCGGAGAGCGCGCTGCGGATAGAGCTGCCTCGCGGCGCTGGTTGTGTCGTTCGTTCTGTTTTGGTTCGGTTTGGATTGGA